>CAKNWT010224534.1:4799-23728 GCA_932066315.1 Andricus coriarius
TGTATACTTTGCCTCCAAATCCTGTAAGTTTTAGGGGTACGGAAATTTTCTCTGTTTTGAATGACTCTTCGCAGCTTATATCTAAGTCTAATAGTTTGGAGGGCACTATAATATAACCATTTAATATAGGTATAAAAGTTTCCTTGTTTAGCAGGTAAGGTGACTGAATACATTTGTTTTCCGAATATCTTTTAAGTAAACTGACTTTGCAAGATTCGCTATCTATTAACTTGACATTAGGTTGGTTTCTTCTACATATTTTATATACATCTATCTGCTCACATTTATCAATGGTCTGTCTGTCGCTTGGTACATAAGAGTCTCGGTATTTAATGATCATGTCATAGTCGGGGACTATTCATATGTAGACTTTATTTACTTGTATGGGGATAGGGACTATTCTTTGCAAGGAACCTTCTTCTTTTTCAATTACCGGTATCTCCAGTATGTATGTAAATAGGCCTTGGATTACTGCTACGAGGATGTGTAAAGATGTCTATAATGTGCTGGTAGTTCTCTGCTTCATTGTCACAATGGTATCACGTACGTTGAGTTGTCTCGAATTCTGTAATAGTTTCTTTCAGCATTTTTGGTTTTAAAAAGGGGATGTACTATCCCGTGTTTTCCGTCGTTTATGTCCTTGAGCACTGCTTCAATATCCTCGCTTGTTTCACCTAATAGTATTGCTGCTAATACTAATTTGGAGGTGACAAAACTATCCTTTGTTGCAGAATTCAGTCCGTGAGTGATGTTTCTTACAAACTATCTTTCGGCATTCTCCTGGGCTATCCATTTATGGTCCTTTGACGCGGACTCTCAGCTTAATTTGAGTATTTTTGTGTGATTTGACATGATGCTAGCTATGTTTTTGTTATCTCTATAAATTGTGTGGAATTCGGGGTTAATTTGTTTCATGTCGGATTCATTCAATGTTCCGAACATAATTTTGGATATATATCACCCACAAAATTCGCTATTCCTCTTTTTTGACGTTGTTTGCCTAATGATTTGTATAGGATACTGTTTTTACTAGTTAGTCTATTGTAGCGGCTCCTAACCAATTGGATTTCGTAATAAGGTGTGCATTTCTTGTTGCAGGCTAGTTCTGCCATAGTAATGGTGGTGTGGATGGCTTTAATCCGGTTTTCGGTGGATGCGATATTGTTAGCTATAACCATTTTCGTTTTTTCATGTAACAAGTGTACTTTAGAGATTTCCTTGATGTAGACGTGAAGGGAATGAAGAAAGTTGAAAATAGTCTGCAATTGTTGCCGTGGTACTCAAGTTGAGCGCTTTGTATGGATAAGAAGGCTTTAAAATTGCAAATCGAACACATCCCACAATTGATGTATTGGAAGAGAATTCGGAATTGGACACAGGCTACACAAAGGTGTTTCATCATGAAAATTCCCATAATGGTTTTCTTTTGCTAATGATTGTTTATGCTCTACAGGAAAGTTAAAATAGTTCACTAATAAATCTGCAAGTCGTCGATAAGAATCTTCTGTGAAATAGGGCATTGTCTGATTTATATGAATTCGGATAACTTTGTCCTTATTTTTTATTCGTAAATTATTGTTGTCTAAGCAGTCAATAACTTCAAAAGGGCCTTTCAAAGAGGGGTCTAGTTTGTTAGACTTAGTATTGTTAATAATTTTTACTGCGTCTCCTGGTTTGTATAGGAGGTGTTTCTGAGTGATATTTTCGTCGAGTCTTTTCTTCGTTTTTTCTATTCCTATTTCTATTCTTTCTCTAGCTCTTCGTTGGTTTTCTTCAAGTTTCCTTTTCCACTTTTTCACTAGTTCCGGATACATCAGGGTTGGTGAACACGCTACCGATGATGGTATGTTAGCTTCTCTTCCAAACATAAGTTCCAAAGGTGAAAATCCTGTTGTTTGATTCTTCATTGTGTTGATTGCAAAGTTAATAAATTTCGAATTGTCATACCATTCATTGTTTCTTTCTGATATGCTTGTTTTGATTAGGTTCCCTAGGGTGGAGTGCATTCTTTCGATGTTGCCGTTCGACTGTGGATGAAAGGCTGTGGTTTTTACATGAGTGATTTGTAATGCTTCTTCAAACTGTTGCATCATTTCTATTAGAACGTTTTGTCCCTGGTCTGTTAGGATTGTTTTGGGTGCTCTGAAGATGTAGGAGTAGTGATCGAGCAACCCTTCTATTATTGGACTAGTTGTCTGGTTAGCCATCGGGATTAACACCGTGTAGCAGGTTAATCTATCTTGTAAGCTCAGTATATATTTGTTACCTTTTACTGTTTCGGGCAATGGGCCGTATATATCTAGGGCTATTTTTTAATTGGGTCTCAGAGGAATGTCTGGTATAATTCCCTTAGCTTGGTTCTTGATTCTTGTGGTTTTTTGGAGTTGACAGATGGGGTATGTTTTGACGTACTTTTTAATTTCTTCATCCATACCTATCCATTGTCCTATTTTCTTCGCTTTTTCAATGGTATTCTTTTTCATAAGATGTTCCACATGCGCTTCTTTAATTATATTAGTTTGTTCTTCTTTCGTTAATTCTCGGGTATTGTTAAAGCATAGTTGAAATCCTAACTGGGGATATAAGTTAGATAGGTATTCCATCATTTCCTTATCAGTTCCTTTTCTATTCCTGTAAAGAGTGGGTCACCGAATATAAATCTTATCAATGTTAGTTTTTCGCTGATAGTTATGAATGCCAATGAGTGCTTTTCATTGCCCACACTATAGCTAAGAGATTCCTTGATTCGAAGGGTCGGTTGTTAGAGTCAATCTTTCTTTAAAATCGGAGAACATTAATACTGGTGATGTTGTTGATACGTTTTTTAATTTGTCAAAAGCTACTTCACACTTTGGAATCCAATTAAATATCCTAGGAATAATTGCACGTCTATAGGTGTTTTCAGCTGCTTGAATTCCTAGATTGCCTTGATCTTAATAGGGTTTGGATTAACTCCTTCTGCGGTGATCAAGTGGTCTAGGTATTTTAGTTCTGGGCGTAGATACTAGCATTTTGATGCTTCTAATTTCAAGCCTAATTTAATTATTCTTTCCAGGACAGTTACTAAAATTTTGTTATGTTCTTCTAATTTTTTTCGAATATTACAATATATTCAATGTAAACGAAACATTATTTCCGAACTAGTCCTCTGAACGCATTGTCCATCATACGTTGGAAGGTATCGGGTCCGTTTTTAGACCAAATGGCCCTTGTGTAGTAGAAAATGCTGCATATTTTTTCACCCCTCCTTCATGGGAATTTGGTGGAATCCTGCACTAAGGTCGAAGGCTGAGAAAAACTTTGCATTTCCTTATTGATCGAGGATACCGTCAATTATCGGGAGTGAGTATGCGTCCTGATTGTTGTCTTTATTAATTTGACGATAATCTACTACCATTCTAAGCTTTCCTCCTTTTTTTAGGGACTATCCATAGTGGGGAGTTAAAAGGTGATTGGGACTCTCCTATTTTACCGTTTTTTCAGTAATTCACTTGTTTCGTTAGGTGCGAATTCCTTGTGTTTCTCGTGCTGTTTATGGGACCTTGTGTTGATAATTTTTCCTGAGTTTAGGATTATTTCATGTTCAGTTAGGTTCATGTACTGGGTAGGGGGTCTTCATCTGAAGTAAAGACTTTTGAGTATTAAGTCACGATTTCTTTTATCCCTTCTCTAATTTTTGGTTCGATATGTTTTAGGTTCAGACAATTTTGAAGTTTATCCAGTCTTTTGAAGTATTTCGAAGGGTAATCACCCCCTTTGTGGGCAAGATCTACCTCTGGTGTACATATAGAGGTAATTCTGCTGAATTTAATTATCTCTGGTATTTTGATAGGTTTTTGAATATAGTTATAATATGGTATGTCTAGCTTATTTTTGTATATTGTGTATAGTCCGTCAGAAATTTCGTTTTGATTTTCTATCCAAATTACTTGATTTTCTTCATCGGGTACTTTGATTTGACAGATGTTTGTTGAGTTTCCTGGTTGGTAGTATCCCTCGAAATGTAATGGTAGTTTCCATTCGTCGATTATCAAATCAGTTTTTGTTATAACATATCAGGTTTATTTGTGGACGAATGACAATCCTATTATTCCATCCTCTAGTAATGGGAAGTTTTCTTTTATTATGTGAAGTAGTCCTTCTTTTTCCAAAACAGTGCAGACAAGTGGCTTCCGTTGTTCCGTGGCGATCGGCTCCCATGCAGAATTTTTTGTGGAACTTTAAGGTTTCTTGGTCGGGCTATAAATGGTTTCTTTCAATTATGGTGATTGCTGCTCCGCTATTTATTAATAATTTGTATATTGATCCGTCGCTTCTTCTTCTTCCATGTATTGACTGTAATTATCCAGATAATTTAGATATTCTGCTTGGTCCGTGTAATTTATGTGCTCCTGGATATCCTCCGCTGTCATCTCCTCCATTTTTAAACATTCCTCTTGGGGTTCCTGAATAGTTTTTACTTCCGGTGGTCTTTTTTGGAACTGTCCCAGTTGAAAATTTTAGGGGGTTGTAAAAAATTGGGTCGGGGTTGGAATTTAGTGGGTTGTCTAGGCCCTTGGCTTTGTCTAAGTATTCTATCTTTATTTTTTTCTCGTTGCCAAGCTTCTGCTTCCAATGCTTCTTGCAGGACTTTTGTTAGTATGGTTGGTTTCATGGATCTAGCCTGTGACGAAATATCGTCTCTTAAATTCATTATGAATATATTGAATGCGCTGTTCTCTTCTACCTCTAGGGACATTTTCCTTTTCGTTCCGGAAAGGTATTCTGATTGTACGGCGTACACGAGGTCCTTACAGGTGTCTCTAAAAAGAAGGCTAAAAGTTTGAACCGTGTTCCGTTGACATACTTCTTGGTAGTGATGGATTCGTAGGTGCAGTTTGCCGAGAGATTGGCGGTCTGACTTCTATTATTGGAAACTCAGTGGGTCGTGGGATCTGTTGTCTTATTCCTCGTCTAGGGACTTCAGTTTTTTTAGTGTCAGGATTCGAATCGTTGTCCGTTAAAAGTGCTGTATTTTTTGCAACTTCTTTAATTTCCCGTCTCCTGTTGTGATTTTCGTCGTTAAGTGTGGCGAGTTCTTCCTTCATTCTGGAATTATCGAGTCTAAACGCTTGCATTTGGAATCGCAATTGCTGAATAGGATCCAGATTTAATAAAGAATCCGGTGCTGTGTACGTTGGAGAATGTGCTCTCGATGAGGTTTGAGTGTTGTTGCGGAAGTTGATTGTCGTAAGGAATAAAGAAATCAGTTTGTGTGATCCCTGCTTAAAATGACAGATAGGATCAGATAGAGACGGATAGGATTCGGAATTTCTTCGCAGCTGTCTGGGTTCTTATACGGTATTTGTGTCTGGTTTTAAATCTGGTTCTATGCGGAACTTGGTTGGTGTATACAACATTTTCTATCTGTTTTTTTATCCGGTTGTATACGAAATACTTTCGGTGTCCAGTAAAGCCCTATACGGTTTTCATCGGATTCTATCCAGACACTTATACGGTTTTTGTGTCCGACTTTTAATACGGTTCTATACGGAATTTAGTCGGTATATACAATTTTTTCTATCCGGTGTCTTATTTGGTTGTATACGAAATATTTTCTGTGTCCAGCCCTATTTTATTTGGCCTATCTGGTTCTTTATCTAGCTCTATGCGGAATATTTCCGCTGTACATATTGCCCTATGCGGTATTTTGTCGGGCTCCATACGGATTCTTATACGGTGTAATAAATTTGAAATGTCTGGTTTTTTATCCGGCTCTATGCGGAATATTTATGCGGTCCATATTGCCCTATTCATTACAGTAGCTTGACACAAATAAATAAATTTGCAAAAAAAACTGTTTTATATATAATAATTGCTATGAAAAATCACCCCCGCTAGGGATTCGAATCCAACCTAAACTACCTAAATCTAAACAGCACGCTCTAGCTAATTACGCTAATGTATCGCTTGGATTTTGTCGACAAAATCTCAGCCAAGCTTTTTCGCTGCAAAGCCAGGGCTAACGGAGGAATGTTTGTTCGTTTTACAAAATTTATATGAATAGGTGGTTTTAAAAATGCGTAATAATAATAATATTTAAATTTAATTAATTTAAATTTTAATAGTTAAATGTTTAATTTAGATATTCATTTAATTTGTTATTTCTGTTCAAACTGTAAAGCTCCAAAGTTTAAAGGATTTATTACTTTCAGATGTATTATAAGTAAAAAATATTTAAATTTTAGTAAAATTTTCCAACATAAAATAATAATAAAAAAATAATAATTCCAGTTAAAAAAGATTGTTCCAGATAAAAAATACTTGAACCTGAAATTAGTATTCTAGCTTTAAAGTTGAACTTGAACATCAAATCGAAGACTAGCTGAAATTAGAAGTCTTCAAAATGAAAAATTTTAAATAATAATGCTTTTATAAAATTTAGCTAAAAGCTAGTAATTATTTATACATTTTTATCAAATATAGGAATGTACATTATATAATACAATAAATCATATAATAGTATAATAAATTACAAACATAGGTAAGTGAAGTAAACGGTGTTTTTTTGTTAAATAATTTTTTTTATTTTATTTCTGGAACTATATTTGAAGGGTTGCAGTATAGCTAAAGTAATATGGCATTATAATTATTAGAAGAAGCAAAATAAATATATAAAGTGTTGAAATTATAATAATGCGTTAAAATATACGTTGAATGGTCATGCGGTAATTGCAAGAAGTTGCTTTTTCAGCATTTAAAAATAAAAAAACAAAGTAGCTGTCATTGAAGTCGAGCCCCTGCATGTTGGCAACCCGCTTGAAGCCGCCGTTAACAGACTGTAATGACAGCCACATTATTTTTTCATCTTTTAATGCTGAAAACGACTGTCCCGAAGAATAAGTCACTAACCAATTTTTCCGAAAACAGAGCGTATCAACTGTATTATGCTTCGCTAGAGTGTCGTATCTCCATTTAAAAGTACATAGAGATACGACAGTCTACCGAAGTAAAATATAGTTGATACACTCTGCATACGGAAAACTTTGTTAGTGACTTATTCTTCGGGACAGTCGAAAAAGAAACTTGTTGCAATTACGGCATGGCCGTAAATCGATTTTCATGTTAAAAAATGAATAAAATACATAAGTCCATACATCCATTAAGGTCGTATCCCTACTCTTTTTCCACTGTCGCGTGGGGGTGGGAAGGCACCCCTGTGACTGGTCACAAAAATATTACAAGATGTACCCCTACCCATATTCCAACGACGCGTGGGGGCGGGAAGGTACACCTGTGACTGTTTACAAAAATAATGTAAGGTCGTACCCCTACCCCTTTTCCAACGCCGCTACTGATTCCCTGGGAAACTATCATTCCAATAAAAAATGCTTGCAACAAAAACTGTGTATTTCGACAAGATCTACAACTTTTAAGAATATCATTTTTTTAATTTTGCATATTAGCTAAGCTAAACCCAAAAAACCATTATTTTTATGGTTTTTTGATGATTTCACCATGAAAATAAAATTTTCGCCAATTTTTCGCTATTATATTCATAATCAGCGCGTCAAAATACATAAGTATCAAGCCGAAACTAATGAATGTATGGATTTATGTATTTTATTAATTTTTTAACATGAAAATCGATTTACTACTGATTTTCTCGGAAATTATCACTCGTATAAAAAAATGTTTAAAACATAAAATATGTATTTCGAGGAGATCTACAACTTCTATTGGAAACATTTCTTTGAATTTTGAATAAATACTGAGATAAATGCAACAAAACCAGTATTTTATGGATTTGTTATGGTTTTTATCATGAAAATCAAATTTGCGCCAATTTTCACTTTCATATTCGTAATCAGCGCGTCAAAATACATAAGTGTACGGAGCCTAAAGAAAATCGGAGGTCCACCATTTTCGGAAGTTAATCCAAAACTGCAATTTTCAGTTTAAACAAAAAATAAAAATTTGCTCCCGAGATATTGAGTTACTAAATTGGGAGAAAATGAGTTTTGCCTAGAAAAAGTTAACCAATTCAGAGTAAATCATTCAAGAATTTGACGGTTCTAGTTTCACGGGTATTGAAAATCGTTTTTAGATAGCGACTAAGAATCTATTTTTCAATTTTTAAAAATAATAAAGACTTGCTGCCGAAATATGGGGAGGCTGAATAAGAATAAAAAATTTGCATAGAAAAAACTGATTCTGTTCCGGGAAAAGAAAGATTTAATATGGTGGTATCGCACTGTAACTGTTGTAAAAGTTATAAAAGTGGCTTTTGGTAGAAAATGAAGATTTAACATTTTATTTTGGAACTTGATTACGGTATTTTGATGCGAACAGCGTGGCAACTAGCTGTATTTATCTGTGTTTTTTCTTTGAAAAAAGTATATTATTATTTTACGTTATTTAAAAACTTTTAGGAAGAGGAATATGTCCACAAAAAATTTTAAAGAAGATAAGACGTTAGGCATGTAAAAAAAAGAACGCAGACATGTGCATAGAGAGTCTCGTATCTGGTTACGAATTACCAATCTTTTTATTACTACAATAAAAATGCGATTTCGAACAAATCCTTTAACAACATGTACTGGATTTTTTAATAATTGTTAATGCAAAGAGATTATTTTTGCCAAAAATGTCGGTTATCTAGCTTTGCACTGCAACCCTTTATTTAAAAAACGTATAAATTATATCTTACAAAAAAAAACATATTGTCACATTTGAATTTTGTTTTTCATAAATAAATTTTTTATATTTGCTTGAAAGCCGGATAGAACCTGATAGGAAACCGTTTTTAGACTTAATCGAAAACAGTCTTCTAATGTAAGTTCCGACAAAGTTCCGCATAGGGCCAGATAAAATGCTATTTTCCATATGTCATCCAGATTAAAATCCGGATAGAGTCGCTAGTTTTCCGTTTAAGATTTTACGAACCGAAAGAGATCCAGATAGAGACGGAATAAAATCCGACGCGGACTATTCGCACATGTATCCGGCTTTGCATCTGACTCTATCGGATCCTATCCGTCATTTTAAGCAGGGATGATCAGAAGTCTCTTTAGTATTGTCAGTCGCGTAAGCTACACCGTTGTTATTTCGATATTTTGCGTATGCCAGCGTAAAATATGTCGATGCCGCTCCTATTCTCTGATACGTGTGGTTACGGTTTGCTTTGGACGTATAGCCTTTTAATACAGTGGAACGCAAGGATATATTCTATTACAATTTCCCTGATTCCAAAATAATTGTTTCTATTATTGTTAAGGAAAGGCAATGCTCTAGAGCACCAGGAGTATACCTTACCGGAATTGCAAAACTTTGCCTTGCCTAGCGTGAAATTAAATTTGATTTCACGTTAGTCTCCTTCCTCAGACATCAAGGAGGACTTATTCTCTTTGTAATTCGATACGATTTGATTTTTGTTTTTTATTTAAATTCTTACTTTTTCTAAATTCGCTCGATGGCTTGATCCTCTCTGGTTGGCAGTTGGGAGTCCATGTAGTTCCTCGTTGTTAACCTGGCCCAGTCCATGTAGTTCCTCATTGTTAACCTGGGGTCGTCGGTCTTCCGGGCGTTGTTACACAGATGCGTCTTCCTCCTGATCACGGGCTTCATTCAATTTTTGAATTACGGAAAACGGGGTTTTACGTTGTATAGCGGTTATTCAGTTCACCTACTATTTTTAACCACCGTTTTCCTACTTTTGAGGTTTTTTGTGAAAGCTGGAAGTCAATCTCTGACTTCGAGCGCGTAATTTACGTTTGTGAGTACAGCTATAGAACTGAGCTCCTCAGAGAGCCGGCGCTTTATATATACTAATTAGACGAAGAGTGGGGGTAGTTGACCGTTCGTAACAGAGCAAATCAGAAATTTTATAATTTGAAATTAGAAGATTGTCGCTATGGACTTTTAGTGAAAAGCCGCGATGGTTGTTGAGTATATGCGCTTAGACAATAGCGCTGCGTTGGCAAAACATGAACTAACGGTTATATGCAGAAACATTACGCCTTATGGAAAAAACTGCATTTATTAGAGACGCACGAAACTAATTTGAAATATAACAAAAAGATTTCAGTTTTATAAATGTGCGCCGAGTCGAGTCGAGTCTAGGAGACTAGCACCAGAGGTTCGAATACACCAGCGACCATCGAAACTCTCAAGACATTCCTCAACGACAGGTTAAAGATTTTAAAAGCTCTCAAGGTGGCTCCGCTGCCAAAGGATTCTCATAGCTGAAAATGAGGAATACCACCAGGTTTCAAATCTTATAATGCCAAGATTGACAGACCCAAGGTTTGTTTCTTCTGTCTAGGACCACACTTTTTATTCTAGTGTGAGGATTTCAAGAAGAAATCAGATGAGCGCTAAACAAATTTGTCGAATTTAAGCAGCCTTGTTTAAACTGCTTAGGTCAACAACGCGTATCAGCTTCTCCATCAACAAAAAAATATCACGAGGGTTCAGGGAAGCATTACTCTATACTTAATGAACCTCAAAAACAACAACAATCTTCTGTAGTACATAATGCGATACCAGCAACTTTTAAGAGCAATGCTGGTTTTACAGGACACATGGCGGAACAAATCTTTGGTTTCATATCGATGACGTTGCTTGCCACGCCACAGCGTTGGTCTATGTGACTTCCTCAACAGGGTAAAAACATCAGATTCAAGCTTTGCTTGATCCGTGCTGATAAATCTCTATTATCTCTAATACCTTGGCGAGGAAGTTCCAACTTCATGGTCAAGACGGTTGTGCTCGGCTGCCCTACCCTGGGGACGTACGCATTAGGTACTCCGTAGTACGGTCATCAGTTATTCTGACGTAACGAATCAATCCAGCAATCAACTTCAAGGTTAATATTCCCATCGGGTGGGTCCTCAATGGTGAAATTCCAGCACCAGACCACAGTTTAGCTCAAATAGCAATCTCTCTTCATTGTTGCTTTGCATCAAACTTCTCAGGATGCTGTCAGTGTACTAAAAACACGGTGGGCAGCATTGTGTATACCCTGCAAAAGATGTCGGATTGAAGAGTATTGTTTCGCGTTCACGGCATGGTCTTGTGAAATCTGATTTTCAACAACCTCGGATTGGAGGAGAGTCCAAAACTTTCAAATGCGATACTTCGCATATAGCGTCTAAATTTTTAATGCAACTCAATGCGAAACAAAAAACCGAAGACAATCTCTATTAATGGGAGATTTCACTTGAATGCTACTGAATGCGATTGAATGAGAGGAAAGTTTGGAGTAAACTAAAAACTTTTTAATCCGAGATTTCGCATTCATTTCAAGGATATTAAGTGCGAATGAATGAGAGGAAGATTAGAGCAAGTTGAAGACTTTTGAATGCGAGAGTTCGAATTAATTAGAATGCCATTGAATGCGACTAAATGAGAGGGAAGTTTACAACAAAGTGAAAACTTTGAAATGCGAGAAATCGCATTAGTTTACATTTTTCAACTTCGTAAGGCGATTTGAATACTTTTCAAAGCGGAACGGCTGATTAAAATATATTTTAATCTTTCAATATTAATTAATTTAATTTATTAATGTAATATTTGAATATTCAAATCAAAAAAGAAAATAGAAGCTATTAACCGATTTCAAAAATTTTGCTTTCTGCACTTTTTTGGAAGCCAACTTACATTTCATTAGTTTTAGCAGTTTCACCCCGCCCCAACGTTAATGGGTACAATTACATATCGCTTACTGCAGTTCAATAGCAGTAGTAGTGATTTATTTGTTTGAGAATCATTCGATTCATACAAATGAGTTACAGTTCAATTCTAAAACTGTTATTCTAATAAATAAAAATAACAAATAAAATTAAAGGTTGATGGTAAACATTACCCCAGAGGAGATGAACCGTGCTTACAGCAAAAGCGAATAAAAAAAGCCTTGAACTATGTAATCAATTATAATGCTCATTCGTGAAACTTACTAAGAAACATAATAATTTTGTTGAGAGAATTTTTTTTCTGGGTTATCAAGAATATTCAGCCAGGCATTCCTTATCTCACACATTTCCGTACTTTCGCTTATACATGAAAATCTTACAGTTTTAAAAAATTGACATTTTACTAAAAGGTGATTCACAGGTTCTGTATTAAAACTATTCTCATGACAGTAGATACAATAGCCATCAACATTAAAATTGCAGGTTTTATTCTTGAATATAAGTCTAGGTATGAACTTATTTATTAACCTTAATTGTGCTATAATTCTGATAAAACCGAGTGGTGTTCTTGACAGAGTTAAATATTTCTGAGGTCCTTCTCGCAAGAATAATTGAAGATAAAGTATAAGGGCAGAGGACGAGTGGGCTCGCTGTAAATCTTCTAAATATAATATTTTATCATAAGCTCTTATCCATGCCGATTTATTCTTTTGAAGAGAGGCAAGAGAAATAAATTCCCAATCGCCCTATATCTCAATCTTTTTAAATATACTTCTAACAGTTCTTTTAATCTTAAATGACATTTCTTCGGGTATCGATCGTCGGACATATTGAGAATTTTCTCTATCCAATTGAGAATTGACCCCAAAAACTCTAACTGCAAGTTGGGATGCACCTATTTCTAATCTTACAGCATATCCAGCAGTATTTTGTGGAACACGCAGGATTCTCTTATCAAAAGTGGTTTCAACTTTTTCTATAAAATCTAAATACCTGATACTCCATATGTGCGCACCATACATTAAAACTCTGGATACAAGACTATCGAAAAGCCGAACAATAGGGTTCCATGAGTTAAGTTTTAATCTGTGAATCAGAGAAATCCTTGCTCCTGCAGCGAGGTTCGATTTACGAACAGATTCATCTTTCGCCCTGGCAAAAAGTGCAGTTTGGGTGAATGGGATGCCCACGTAGATGTAACTTTTAACAATATCAATCTTGGAGCTTCCTTACATAAAAGATGGGTATTTTTTGTGATGGCTATGACCTCCCTTTCTGTAGATGACTATTTTTGTTTTTTCTATGTTGACTTCGAGCTCATTTATCCTACAGTAATCCAGTAATCCTTTAAAAATCGTATGCTTTACAACCATGGAGTCCGCGAAGAAAGCCAAATCGTCAGCTTAAGCTAAGAGCAATATTTCCTACATATGGTCTATTGATACACCTCTGATACCTCTGGCACCTCTGGCATACATAAATTCTTGTGAATCAGCAATTAAAAATGTAAACATTGTTGTACTTAGAACTTCCCCCTGCATGACTCCTTTCGTTACATCTACCAATCCGGGGACGCCCTTATTTCCCTTGATCTAAATGTTAGCCTTACAGTAAAAATCTATTGCCAATCTAATACATTTTGACCCACAACCTTTCGAGATCAATTTGTTCCATAAAATATTATGTCTAAATGATGGAAAGGCTGATATAAAGTCAACATAGAGTACAAACATTTTCCCTCCGTTCAGTCTCAGACGATTTTGAATCATTGCGTTAAGAGTAATAATTTGATCCGTGCAACCTCTCCTCGTCCTGAAACCTGCCTACCACTCTGGAAGGAGTTGCATGTCTTCAGCCCAAGCTGTCAGCCTTTTGGAAAGAATCTGCGTAAATATCTTTGTAACACATTTAACTAAGGCAATAAGGCGGTAGTTAGCAGGATCAGTGACATCCCCTTTCTTGTATATCATTCTAAGAAATGCTTGAGATCACGATATTGGGACCTTTTCTTCATCAATTATTTGATTAAATAACGAGTTTAAGTAAAGGATCAGATTGCCGGGAAATTTTTTTAAAAAGTCATCGCTAATACCATCCGGACCATGGGTCTTACCATTTTTTAACTTTTTCAAGCTTAAAACAGTTTGATCAAGAGTTATATGTTAGTCAAGATAAGGATTTCGAAAATTATTAATCGGTATTAAGTATAAATTTGAATCCCGGACTGGGTAGAGAGATTTCAAGTACTGTTCCCATATGTTTAAGTCTATATCATCATAATACGAATGTTTGAAATTATAGCTATTAACTATTTTCCAGAATTGTTTAGAGTCAATTGCATTCGCGAGAGAATCTAATAAGGAATTTTTGTAATCTTCTTTCTTGGACCCTAATAATTTTGTATGTACTTTTTTACAGTTCGTATAAATCGACACAATATCAGGATTCAATTCTTGTTCCTCGCATTTCTTAAGTACTTGTTTCAGCTCTCTTTTACTTTTTCTACATTCTGTATCAAACCATGGCTTTGAACATACATTTAACAACATTTTTAAATTTATTTTATGCCCTCTATATACATTTAAATGGCAATTTTTTGAAACCACATTTTATACCGCTTGTTGAAAAAATCTCCGAAACTACCGAATCGATTGGTCTGAAATTTTTACCACATATTCCATACATATACATCAACCAGTGGTAGCAGATTTATATGCAAATTTTTATTTTAACTATTATTTTTTTTTGCAAAAAGTAAGTCCAAAAAATGAGATTTTATAATTTTTTGTTTCGAATCGCCGCCATTTTTATTTTGAATTTATATAAAAAATCTACTACCACCTGTTGATGTATGTGTATAGAATATGTGGTAAAATTTTCAGACCAATCGATTCGGTAGTTTCGGAGATTTTTTTAACAAGCGGTAAGAAACGTGGTTTCGTGAAATTTAATTTGTTACAGAGAGTTCCCTCCTCTAGTTGATTAATTTCTCCCAAGGCCTATTCACTCTCGAATCAGACAAACCTTAACCAAACGATTTCACGCGATTCAACGCGGATTTCATATGATTTCAGTTTGTTTGATACTGTAAATACCAAACACACCCCATAGTTACTTAAACCTTGATGTCAAAACTATGATTTAAGTAGAGTATGCACTGCCGCGAACGATGCCGAGGAACGACGACGGTATCTGTAACGATTGCTTTAGACTCGCATTGACTCGCTCCGACTCACTCCTTATTCTCACTGACTCCACTGATTCCTCGCACTAGCTTACGTTATTTCCCTTATTCCGAGCGTTAGTTGCTCTAACTTGCTAACTCAGACATCTTTCTCGATGAGAAGGTGAATTAAAATTGTTACTATTTTTATTAAGTTTTAATTAATGAAAATAAATAAAAAAGTGGTGAGTGTAAGTTCGAAGTATTTTATTATTATAATTTCCAGAATGAAAAGCATCTTAAGGGCATGTGATACATAAACAATGATCGATTTTAGCAGTGTTAGGTTCCCCCGGCTTTTTTCCTACAATAATAAAGATTTTGTCTTAAAAATTTGGGGAATGATAGCGAACATGCTAACGGATGTCCCCGAACTCTTCTATTGTGGAATAATTAAAAAAATTTAATTTTGCTAAAATTGATTAATATGTGTGTATTTTGAGGTTATGTGTGTTACAATTCTCCTCGCAGCTTTTCTTCCAAACTACACAATATTTTTGGTCGAAAACTTAGGACAAGTAATAAAACATAGTAACTAATGTACCGGAACTAAGCTTGTTTGTAGGCAATCCAAAAAATATATTTCACAAATCATTTAATTTATGCTCGTTAGGACGCCATCTATGCCACTCGGTACAACAGATACCAACATTATCGGAATGACAGAGACTTGACAGCCGATCCTAACCCCCAAATAGTGCATATACAGAAAAATATTATTTAGCAGAATATATTTTTTTTTTGCTATTATCCCTTAAAAAAAGAGTTCGGGAACGTCCGTTATTCTATTTTATAGCATCTCCAAATTCAGTTTTTACAAATTTTAAGTTTTGAGGACAAAACCCGGGGGAACTGAACCCGATTGAAGTGTCACATGCCCTTAAGAATTTTTTTAATGATCACTAATTCTGAAAAAAGAGAAGGCAGTTTGTTTTCTAACTGAAGTTGAAACTATTAGATTTTAAAGAAGATTAGGGCCGGTTTCACCAACTTCGGTTAAAAAGTTGATCCTCGGTTAAACCGATAATCGACGGTTAAATATGGCGTATAGCGTTCATTTTGACTGGCCGTCAGTTAACCAATGATTTAACCGAGGTTTGTGGAACTGGCCCTTAAATTGTTTATACAATTTTTCAAATATCGATATAGATTTTAAAGAACATTAACAATTCTGGATCAATTAAAGGTTATTGCGGAACGAGTGAGAATTCCCGAAAAATAATATTTTCACCGCTGTAAAATACACGAAAAAGAAAATGGTCGGAACAGAAAATTCCCAAAATTATAAAATACCCAAAAATTTCAAATTGCGAAATTTCCGACAGTTTATAATACAACCGAATTTTAAAATTCCCCATAATTTTATTTTTTGTCATTTTTCCGTCGTCCTGTTATGTTAACGTTACTTACCGGAAATCGGTCATTTTAAACAAAAATAACTAAATTTCCAGGAGCATTTACAATTTCGAACACGTTTGTGTTTTTTATGTTAGTTCTGTTGTCAAAAATTAGTATTTTCAATAAAATTCTGCAAAATTTTAAAAATTATCTTCAAACCTTTCATATTCTTCTTTCACAACTTTAGAAATCTTTTGAAATGTTTGGAATCTTTTTCAATTTTCTCCAAAAAATTAATTTTTCAAAATAAGAAATCATTTTAATTTTTCCTAGGAACCTAAATAATTTTTTTCATTTTCTTGGCCCCTTACAAAGTACTAGATACAATCTCAAAATCTTTCAAAATTATTAAAATGCTTCTAAATTTTTGTTCGAATTTTTCAAAATAAGTTTTTCCCATAATTTCATTTTTCTTATCTATTTGAAAATGTAAAAACGTTTAGAAATTATAGTGCGGTAGTAAAATGTTGATAACAGAATTATTTCCCAATATTAAACTATCATTTAAAATTTAAATGTTCTCTTCTATCAATAATATTTAGAAACATTTATAAATGTCGCAACCAATCAGGTTTTCGACAACAATGTGTTCGATATTATCAAGATATTTAGTAACATCGCCTTTTTAGGCAATTAAAAATGTTACTTACTCGATTAAAAAATACTCCCACCCCCACATAACAGACCGTAACGAAACAAGAACCCCCTTCCCCCTTTTTTAATGCCACGTAATATGTGAACGCTCCCTTAGGATAAACATTTTTACATTCAAAAATAAAATAAAAAATTATTTGTATTAAAAAATTCCATTATTTGCATATGTCGTTATCTAATTTTTTTTATTCTTCTTATTAAAAATAAAAAGGGATGTTTATGAAGCTTTTTAAATAGTACCTGCATATCCAAAAAATTAAATAACTTACTTTTTTGAAAATCGTTTTACAAAATTGAAAAGACATTTTTGCTGATAAATACGCAATACACGTGGTAAACAAAAAAATGTTAAAAAGAATTCAAAAGAATGATCTTTTTTAAAACATGTATAATTTCAATACTGCTGGTAGAATATATAAATGTATATCAACAGTATACAAAGTATAACCTAAAAATCTGTTAACGTATAATGTTTCTGGAAGGGTGATTGGGTAATTGTACGTTACTTATCAATAATTTTTAGTTTACTAGACACCGTCTACTTTTCACAAATATTGAGAGTATTAGAAATTATTTTTAAGATGCCAAAGCAAAGTCGCTCCAGATAACTCTTTGAGAAAGGCAAGTATTTTCTACTTTTTAATGGGTTAGGAATATGACTATAAGCTCACATTTGTGAAACATCGAGGATAAGGTCCACTCAATTACACTAGAGACAAGATTAAATACTTGAGCAGTATAATAACATATTTGACATTATTTGACATTATACGTGTCAGTGATGTACAGAATGAAAACAGAGTGCAGGAAGAACGCAAATATAACGCCCGACGCTATATCTGGCGTTCTTTTCATTAAGCTCGCCTTGAATCTCTCTTATTCTCTTTGATTCGCTTTTGACTCACTTCTTAAACGCACTAATCTGGTTCTTAAACTACTGACTTCGCCCTTGATTCACTTGATTCCTACTGACTCGTTTATTGCGCTTAATGATTTCAACGTAATACCGAGATTCCTACTGATTTCATTAGATTTCAAAATTTTATACGTTATTCATACGATTTCGTATAACTGAACTTTGTTTGTGATTTATTTCATACCCATTTCAAGCGTTAAAAACCCATTATTTGAGAGTGAATAGGCCTTGATTTCTCCAATTTTACCGATAAAATCGACTCCCACAATTATCGAGTATTCCGGATATTTCAATGACACGTCAAAGATTATTTCGTTTATATTGAACAGAAAATTATAAAAATTAGAATTGGGGCTAGAGTATATTGATTCAATAACTATATTAAAACTGTTACCTTCGAGTTTAACACAAATGTAATCCTCTGCCGCACAGATCGTTTCTATTTTATATTTGTTTGCGTTGTTGATGATGAGTAGACCCCCCCTTTGCTCTTCCTTTTGAGGATTCTCTGGTAGCCGTACTGTAGACAACTTGACAGTCGATGTTACGTTGAGGATACGTAATCTGAGGTGAATAAGTAAGCTATGTCTCACTCACACATATGATGTCATCTGTAGTAGTATAATTGTAGATATCGTCTAGATTATTAATTCCACTTGCATTCCAAAATATAATTCGAGATGCTGGTACTGTTGTCCAACCGTTTCTGAACTTGGGTTCGATTTGGAGTTTTCGCCTGCCGGTGTTTCCTTTAAAAAATGTTTGATAGGATTTCCTTTTTAGCATGTTTTATTTTTTCATTGAAATCTTGGCTGAAATAATCTGATTTTGGAGGGCGACCTCTTGTCCTTTTCCTGCTAGCAGTAGAGCTTAAAGACGATGTAGAGATTCCCCCATCAGACTGATAAATAATATCTTCACTCTTCTCTACCACAATATTGGCGGCTACCCTAGCAGACCGAATGAACGGAACGGATACGCTATAGCGTATCGCTATAGTATCCACATCGTATCCTCTCCGTATCATGCTAGAAAAACTCATTAAAAAGGGAAGATGAACATTTAA
>CAKNWT010224542.1:0-13505 GCA_932066315.1 Andricus coriarius
TGGGGTGGAGTAAATTTTGTTCAAAGTCGCTTTTCCCCCTCGAAAATAAAAAGTTTTCACCCCCAGGAGACATTGGGGTTCCCATTTGAAATTACAAAGTTACCCCCACCCCTGCCTCCTGTGGGGGTGGGGGTGGGGTAAATTTTAACAAATCTTTTTTCCCCCTCGAAAATAAAAAGTTTTTATTCCAGACATTTTTTCCGTAGGATGCGTATTTTTTGAGATATTTCGTTGTCTCAAGTTAAAAAAAACACCCTGTATAACAGGGATCACAGCGCAAAAGGAGCTCAAAAAAGGGGAAATAGGGTAATTTTCTCACGAAAAATGGGGAAATAGGGTAAACATTAAATATTTATTTTTACATTTTGAAAAGAACAAACAACCTTTTTGTAAGAAATGTTATATTTTTTTTTTAATTCAATGATTTTTCGATGATTTCTGCAATTCAAGAATTTATTTTTTTAAATTGGATATGCTTCGATCGTTGGAAATCCATTCACAATTTTAATGTTTAACATCGTTCTCGTAAATTTAAAACTACATTCTTCAGTAGAGACAAATAAAATTGCTAAAATTAATCGAATCGTTTGAGCTGAGGGATAGCAATTTGTTGGTTGAAATCCAAAATAAGTAGAGAAAAAAATTTTGAAATCGGTTAATATCTTCTGTTTTTTTTTTAAATTTTCCAATTAAAATATTAAAAATTAAAAAATAAATTTTGCCTTATTTAGAATTTTTTGAAAACCTACCTACAAAAACATGTTTTTTTTATTGATTCGAACCTGCAATTTCTACAACTTGAACCAAAGAAACATGTTATTATTTTTTATTTATGGGAAACATTTCTTTCTTGGTGTTTGATAATAAATTGATAAAATGTTTCTTTGGTTCAAGCTAAATACATTTCAGGTTCGACATATTAAACTTTTCTTTAAATGTTTGCATATGACTCAATAAAAAAAACATCTTTTTGCACATTTTCAAAAAATTGTTATTGAGCAAAAAATTTATGTTTACATTTCATAATTTTTTTATTATTGTTCACTATTAAAAGCTGTAAATATAACAAATTCGTCATAGTTTTTGAATCAGTAGGAAAAATTCATAAGTAATTTATTCAAGTGGTATAAATTGCTTTAATTATTATTCAATAATGGGTACACTTACTAATTTCAGAGAATTTTCCGCGTAATTCAAATATTGTATTTTCAAAAATCGTACATTTAATGAGAAAAGGGGAAAAGGGAGAAGTTTTTTGCAAATAGAGAAAAACAGGGAATTTCAAGGAAAAGGGAGAAACTAAGAAAAAAAGGGGAAGACTGCGCATCCTGAGCTAATGATTCCAGTAAATTCGAGGATGCAACTTCGGGTCCCACTCGAAAGGTTCCAGCAGGTATCGCATTCAAAGCAGACAATAAAATTTAAAATTTTAAAGTTTTTTTAATCAATGCAACTTGTTTAAAGTTGATTACCAATAACAGATTTTTCAGTGAGGAGCAAAACATATAACAACTAATTTTAATATGCCAGAGATTTAAAGCATAAAGGTTTAGCAAGTTTTCGAAGTACAAAAACTTGACGTGATTGATTATTTTCGTTTCGAGATTCGCATTCTACGTGAAAAATCCCGTATGAAAATTCTGACTGAACTTTTTCGTCACAAAATTAGTATCGGACTGTAAGTTCCAAATCGGTGCGGTTCGGATGATATTATGGTCGAATCGACGACCCGCATCTCGCGTCGTCTCCTTATTAGTAGTTCTTTGTTATTATTTTTTTTATATTTTAAAATTAATGAATGTCTATATCTTTCTCATTGGGGCAGGTACACCGCGGAGAGTCACGCCTGAGGATGGAGATACATTGGTACTCAGTGGCCAGTGGACTATCAATCCATATTATGGGATCATGGATGACAGAAAAATATAGCTATGGAACCAGGCAGGATCGAATTAGGCCCTGAGTAAGTTACAGGAAAAGAAGCATTTTTTTGCAATATAAAAGCACTGACACACATATGAAACGGAATTTTCATTGGTAGTCCCCGTAACAATTTGCCTCATGCGGACCCTAATAGTAATAAGGAAAAACAAGCTGATTTCCAACAATACCTCATCAACATTTCTACATGGAAGTCAGTAGGCTCACATGCACTTTATTGTCCAGCCGATAATTTTAAAACTTAAATAAATAAAACTTACATATAAGTCTTTGGTTCGAACGAATGTTGGTTGGGAGAAACAGCTTTTTATTAATAGAGATGTTATGAGCTACAAACAAATACTTCGATGGTAAAACTAACTAATCATTTTTGTGCGGCAACAAGTCCCCGTTAATACTCCTACGTAGTTCATATTAGTAACAATAGTAATCTTAAACCCAACAAATAAAAGTATACACATTTACCACCAATATATTTTCCAAAAAAGAAAAGTAGTAAAGGTTATCAGATTTGTTTCGAAGAGAACATTGGCGAAACTGAAACCTGAGCAGCGATGATAACATTCGTTTTGAAATATTAGATTTTGGAAAAGTCAATCAAATTGGTTAGTTAGTTAGTTAGAAGTCTTTTTAGTAGTTTCCCTACTAGTTCAGTTGTCTTTGCTTTAGTTGAATGCGACTCGAAACAATATTTAATTGAAATTCATTAATATTAATCTTCTGTATAGTCCATACTAGTTTTACATAAAATACGATGTACTGCTAACTACCGTAGAATAACCTAACTGCGAACATTGGCCCAAACTTTAGACACCCAATTTTTTAGCTACAAAACAATCAAATGGTATGAAAGCAACACAAATTTTAAATTCGAAAGTCAAAAATAACGTGAGAAACCAATTTTTTCTCAAAAATAAGTATAAATCCAAGAAAAATATAGGTATCCGAAGTTTGGGTCAGTGTCGAAACTTAGGCGATTGTACGGTATCTTAATGTAAAAGTAAGAATTTAAAGTGTCGCGTTCGTCATGTAAAATAAATTGAATCACTCGTAATCAAAATTTAAAACTCCTCCCGGCGGTTTTTTTTTTACGTCGTTTTTCCCGACCAGGTTGAGCGGAAACAATGCCATACCAAAATTTGGTAATGTGGATGCGCAGGCAAATGCGGGAGTTCATTAAAAAATGTATTCAATAAACTTTAATTAACTAGACTCATGTGTTTTATTTGTCTTCAATATTTAAAATTACTCCTAAAAAATTTTTCCACAAAATTCACTAAGACAAATGTGTCTTTGTATTTACACCTGATAAATGCGTGATATTAAAACTAAATTCAGGCAAAAATTGTATTTTGACCATCATTTTTGGCGTTATGAACATGTGAAACACGTGAATATTTGTCGACAAACTTAGTTCCTTTATTATACAGTAAACATTGATATTGAAACAAAAAAATGAACACGGAAGAAAAATGTTCATTGAATCAAGTAAACGTCTTCATTTGGCCGATTGTGCGTGCAAGAAGATATTATTTTCTTCATATAAGGATCCGAGTTTCTTGAATGAAGAAAATAATGGCACAGGAAGACTGGATCAAGGACGTTATTATTGATACAAATAAAAGTTGAATCAATTTTTTCCATTATTTTTATGGTGTCGCCTTAAATTCCAAGGTGTCAAATTTTTATCCTAATTGATTAATTTGACCTTCCAACTTCATGCTGTTCTGAAAATTTTCCTGAAATGTTTTTTTATATATTATTTCAAACCAAGGCTGCTTTTCCTAATTTTAAAATAAAAATCTCAGACTTGGACAAAGTGTACTGCTATTGAATATTAGTTTATGGGGGGAAATCTTCGTTATTTCGATCAATATTTCCATTGGTCATACGCACTTTTTTAAAATAATGATTTAGCCTGGAAAAATGAAGCTAAAAAACAAATTTGATTTTTTGGGAAAAAAGCTTGTTGTTTTATTTATATTTGTCGCCTGAAAAAAGCTTACATTTTCCTTTTAAAAGCTGTGAAGTTAAAAAATGGGGATTTTTCACATCCAGTTCATCAGTCCTAACCATTTTTTGAAAATATAAATATTCGACCTTCAATAATGACAGTAAAAAAGAACAAAAGGCTAGATTATCTATTGTTTTAAGCTAAAGTCGTTCTTCAAAAAGTGCGGAGACACCATAGATTATGAAAGGAATTATTATAAGAAACCCCTGCGAAAAGTACGTAAACGCGTTTTGTAACTTACTAACTTCAACTATATCCCCCTAGGTTTATTCTTTGCTAATTAATATATTTTCCCCAATACCCGCGTCGGAACTTGCGACTTACACGTTCGTTCAGAAGAATTTAAGTTGGTCTTTACTCGATTGATAACGTCACAGCGAAGTAATGCCGCATTTAGTCCTCTAGAAAACTAAGTAACGCCATGCGCATCCTCAATCTACCCCTTCTCCCGTAAACTGCGCATCGTAACTCAGATTCTTCTTAACAAACGTGTTCGCTCGTTCCTGCGCGGTGATTGGGGAAAGCATCGTGTGCAACGAGCGGGATACGTCGATTATTAGCGACGCTGTATCCCGCTTGTTGTACAATCTACTATTAATTACTTCTAACCTCGTCCATCTCACCATAAAATTTATAATTTGGTTTTAGAAAATCGATGGTAAGTGTATTTCTTTAGTATCTAGTACTTGAAAATGTAAAATATAAAATATAAATAAAGCGTGCTCTACAATAGCGCATTATACGTCACTTGCTATAAGGAACATTTTGTACCTATATTCACATATTAGATGACGCTTATGACAAGTGGCGCTTAATGCACTGTTGTAGAGCACGCTTCAAATATTGTTACAAAATATAAGCAAAAAAATGTACTATTTTTTCTACACAAATTTAGATCGACGCATTTTATAAATTTAATTCTGTATCGTACAGTCGCAGTGATAAATATGGGAAACCATTCGATCTACGCGATGATTTTAATCACATAATGAAAATTTTGTTTATTCTTCTCCAAAAATGTTATATTTACTATTTCTGGTGAGAGAATTTTGATAACTACTTTCAGAATCTGAGGTCTAAAAGGTTATATCGCTTTTAAATTAAGATAGTTGACCTTCAAATGACCTTGATTCTGACGTGTAGAGGTCATAGGGATCACGGATTCGTGATCAGCGCACCTGAAAACGTATATTCTTCTTGGTTCCACTCCCGAAAATATTTTGTAGTCCTGCGTTATTTTCGAACAATTTCCACTGATGTTAAGGCAAGTCGTTTCATGGTTCATTTAAAAAAATATATGAGTAGTTATCAAAATTCTCTCAGCGGAAATATTAAATATAACATTTTTGGAGAAAAATAAAAAATAAATTTTCATTATTTGATTAAAATCGTTGCGTGGCTCAAATTGTTTCCCATATTTATCACTGTGAGTCGTATTAAATGAATACATACCACAGACCTTATATATATTAGGGAGGAGTCAAAATGATAAAATTAATCGAATCCTTTGGGCCTGGGGAAAAAATGTTAGGGTTGGCATAAAAAAAAAAAATTTTGAAATCGGTTAATGTCTTCTGTTCGGTGTTTCGATTTAAAAATTCTAAAAGAAATCCCTATTGGCTCAAAAATTGAGTCTTTGAAAGTAACTAGAATGTTAAAAAAGTTTTCAAAAACGTTACTTCAGTATTAAAAAAGTGTGAGTTGAATTTTATTATTTTTAATTCAAAGCGCTCAAAATTAAGTTTGACCATTTAAAATCGAAAACTATGTAAATTGACTCTTTTAATGCCAAAGTTTCCGAAATTCTAGAGTTTTACATTGTTATTAAATATAATAAAATAACATTCAACATTAAAACTGATTTGGCAAATTTGTCTAAAATTAAAAAAAAGGAATTATTTTAGAAAAACTTTTAAAATCGATTGTAATGTAAAATGGGAAACATTAAAAATGACAATATTTCTACCTCAGAACGTTAAAACCTAAACGAATCGGAACTTCATTTGAAACTGAAAAGAATTTTAGTCACCAAAAATTTTGATATTAAAACTTTTTTATACTCAAACGTTCTAAAAAGTCGATTAATGCATGCATATTTAAATCCTTTAAAAATTGATAATTTTTCTATTTTTAATTATACTTTTCAAAATTCAAGCTTATGAAAGGTGAAAATTAAACATGAAAATTCAGAACTCTAAAATTGTAACAATTCAAAATTGAAGAAATTTGTCAAATACTGTGTGCTTTGTTGGCAACTTAATAAATATTTATTATTATATTTAATTTTTTTAGCTTGAGGTTTTTCTCGGGTTTTCATACCGGTTTTTTTGTCATCACCCACAGAAAAAAAGTGAAGTGTCTGATTTGCTACAGCTTCTGATTTGAACTAGCGTATATCTTCAGGTCATCCATGCACAGAAGATGGGTCAATTGATGACCATCCTCATTATCATGTACTTTGCATTCATGAGACATGCTATATTTAGTGTTTTGCTCAATGGGCACTTATAAATTATTGGTAGATAGGCTAACGGTAGAAATTCATATAGATTTTCGTATCTGGTTGTTTATGCAACATATACGTAGTACCTTTGAATTTAAAACCCTTTTTCCCTAATTAGAGCCACGCAGCGTTTAAATTGCTTCTGTTTGTTTTTCCTCAAACACCCGACCAGTAATCAGTCATGTCTTCCAATTGAAGAACTTCTATCTCTTTCTGGCTATTTTGCTGTACACTCAGTTGACGATAGAACGTTCTTTCATCTACCTTACATGTTCGATTTTGCTGCCTTCTTGCACTAATTTTATTGTACCGACGCAGTCTAGCAGTAAGAAAACCAAGTCTCTGTCATTTGGAGTTAAAGAGATTTTCGAATTTAAGCTTTTGAACAGGGATTAAGACCTTTTAGCTTGGACCCGATAGTAAAAGTTTCATTAGGCGTTTGGGTCTGGACTGGGCCCTTTAATTTCTTAAGGGTCAGAGCCCGGACCCGAACCTTTTAATTCTTAAGGTCCAAACCTGGACCCTTTAACTTTTCAAGGATTCAGGTCCAAATACCGTCCCTTTAATTCCTTAAGGGTTTGGACCGGGGCGTTTTAAATTCATAAGGGTTCGTATCCGAACCCGGACCCTTTAAGTTCTTAAGGGTGCAAACGCGGACCCGGACCCTTGAGGAACCCTTTATTATCGGGTCAAATCTAAAAAATTCCTTGAATTATATTTGAAAAATTTACAAAGGCGATTTGAGAAAGAAAAATCAATTTAGTTGGAGGTATTGAAATTATTGTGTTAACTTGAGGTTGCTCAAAAGATTTTGACGCGAACTGAAGATGCACAGGAGAGAGATACTACACATTATTTTGCGCAGTAAAGTTACACGGCATTTGCGGCTACGCATCGGAGTTAAATTGTTCATATTGCTGCGCAGTAAAGTTGCATGACACTTCCAAATGCACAGCATGATTGCATGACATATACGGATGCGCAGTACAGTTACACTGCACATTAGGTTTAGACGTTACTTTTAGATGCGCGGTATAGTAACGCAGTCTTTACATCTGCGTAGTAGAGTTCAATGGCACATATGCTCGCGCAGTAAAGTTACACCGCACTTACAGCAGCGCAGTAAAGTTATATTACACTTATGGATGCGCAGTAAAGTTACACGGCACTTATGGCTGCCTAGTAAGGTAAGGGTTACTTTTACTAAAGTAACACGGCACGGATGCGCAGTAAAGTTCCATGCCACTTACGGATGTGCTATTACATGGCACTTATGGATGCGCAGGCATGTTCGGGGGTTATGTGTACACTGAACAACACTCACACAAGCAGTGCAATGTTTAATTACTTTAGGATTGTTTAAAAATTACTTCATTTATCGATTGCAGAATACAATTATGGGTTCAAAATTCAAAAAATGAGAAAGTTGACATCAATTTTGGAAATTTTATCAATCTGGTAGATTTGTAGAAAGTCAGGACAAGGTTTTTTTTTTTGTAACAGAATAAAAATTTGAGGTCAAAAACCATAAATTAGAAAAAACAGCCTCAATTTGGGAAATTATATGTAATTGGTAGATTCACATTAACGTCAGAAAGTCTTGAAGTCACAGAATACAAATCTGAGGTCAAAATTAAATAAATAACAAATTTAACTCATATTTTGAAAATTGTATCAATATGGTAGATTTACACGAAAGTCATGAAAAGGTAGGTTTTTGAGTCACAGAATACGAATTTTAGGTCAAAATTCAGAAAATTTAAATTTTGGCAATCAAATTTTGTTCACTTTGATTAAATTAATGGATTTTCATGAAAGTCAGTAAGAGAACGTTTTTTTAGTCACAGCACACAAATTTGGGGTCAATATTCTGAAAGTGGACTTCATTTTGGAAATGTTATCAAATTGGTAGATTTCCATGAAAGCCGAGTACGAGGGAGTTTATCGTCTTACAGAATACAGAAAGTTGACCTAAAAATTTAAAAATTGTAATAAATTGGTAGATTTCCGTGAATTCCATAAAGAGGTAGTTTTTTTAATCTCAAAATACGAATGTTAACGCCAAATTTGTATTCTGAAACTCGAAAAAAAAACCTCGTACTGACTATCATGAAAATATACAAATATAACAATCTTTTTAACATTTTAATCAAATTTTTGAATTTTTACCTTAAAGTCGTGTTCTGTTACTTGAAAAATCCCCTTATACTGACTTTCGTGGAAACCCACTAATTTAATAAAGTTTCATAAAAGTCGCCTTTTTAATTACTGTTTGGTTGAAAATCCAAGTATTTTGTTGAAATCTCGTCTTTTGGCGCAGAAAATTAATCGTCTCGGTTAAAAAATCATCTTTTTGTTGAGAATTCAACTATTTATTTAAAAAAAAAATGTTATTGAAGATTCATCATTAAAGCTGAAAATTCATCTCTTTGTTTGATAATTCGTATCTTTTAGTTGAAAATTAATTTTTTTTTACTGATAACTAATTTTTTTAACTGAAAATTTATCTATTCAATTTTTGGTTTCAATTTTGTGTTTATTGGTTGAAAATTTAACTATTTGGTTGAAAATTCGTCAATTCTGTTGAACACTTTTTATTAGAATATTAATCTTCTTGGCAGAAATGTAATCTTTTTTGATGAAAAATACAACTGTTTCATTGAAAATTAATCCATGTTGGTTGAAGATTCCACTATTTTGTATAAAATTCGACTTTTGTATTTAAATTTAACTGTTTTGTATTTAAAAGTAAATTTTTTTTTCATTGAAATATCAACCGTTACATTTTTTGTTAAGAATCACTCACTTTTGGTTGAAAATTCAATTAATTGTTTGAAAGTTGATCTACTTTGATAAAGATTTATTTCTTTTGTTGAAGATTCATTAATTTTCATTGATCAAAAATAACGTATTTTTTCTTTTCTTTTCTCTTACACAGGAACCTGAAATTAGATACCTCGGATTTACTATATTCCTAGAACTGATGACCCCCACAGTTTCGTAATGATAGAAGCCGCGGTGCCGAAAGGAAGGCTGTGCTCAGTCAAGCGATGACAAACTGTCTGATGGCCGCACTCTCAGCGCGTTAGTTGCATCAGGTTGCGTCATGCGTCCAAATGCAAACCAAATGATTCAAGCGGCCCTGTCTGTTTACGTGTGTATTCCCTGGAAATAATAACAAGGCCAATGCAGGCCATACCCGAAACCGTAATTAAATCCAGGTCCGAGTGTATTTTAGATAATAGATTCTTTGAAGTACACAAATTTTGTATTAATATTAATTTCGTTTTAATTTAAAAATTGCATGAAAGAAAAAAAGATAATCGCGCGCGTGCTTTCTTCCAGTATTATATCAAATTGAAGGCAAACTTGAAGTCCCAGTAATATCACGTTAACTTAGAAACTCGTACTGATTTTTTTTTTTTAATTTAATAAATACTTATTGTCATTCTCTACAAAATAATCAGTTCTTTTTTTCAATTTCTTCTATTTACTTTAATTTAATATAAGAACACCCTAAACTTAATTACCGTACGGCGTCCCAATCACACCTTGCACAAGGATAAACGGTTATTCTCGTTTTTTTAGACAATAATCCGAAACACGCTTAACGAATGAAGTTTGTAAACTTTAGATGAACATAAATTTAATGTATGCACATTTTGCAAGTCGAATAAACAATATTGTAAAAACCTTAGCCTGTCCCTCGACTTTTGTCATTTCAGACGTGATTATACCGTACGTAATTTTGTCTAGTAGAATATTGTAGTTACAGTTGAGTAATAAATACAGAAATATTAAGCGTATCGTTCAATACAAGATTCTATAAAATTGAGCTTAAAATATTAACTACTTTTTTTGTGAATCCGATATTAAAACTGAAAAGTGCATTTTGACAACATAAACGTCATTCCCGTACGTGCGTTAAAACCCAGTTTCAATGTGAAATAAAATTATAAAAACCATATTTTTACTTGCTCAGCGGTGTTCTCTTTCGCAAGTAGGTGACGGTTTATAATTAAAATATGTTATTTTTTATAAATATTAAAAAAGGCTAGACTTCATCATTTTTCTCGCATCATTCCCGTACGGTACAATAGTATAGCGTACAACTGCTTATATGCGCGTGCGCGTGGATCAGGTGCGGGCCGGTTTGTTTACTGTTTCCTAACTTCTATTTATTAATATACAGATATCAAGAAGTGAGCTAAATAAGTAAATTAGAAAGGAATAGATGTACTGTAAATTAGATTTGTTAGTACAGCTAAAAGGTTCTGAGATTCTAATATAACAATTTTAGAAAATGAGTAATTTAATGCAGTTTGCCTTACACCTGTTGGATTTTAATTAGTTAATATTTTCAATTTTGATAAAAATGGAAGCATAATTTATTACTGAGTTACTTAGTTAGTGTGTCACACGATGTAATAAATAGATTTTAATACGTTTGAAAGACTGCATAATAAAACATGTAAATAGTTTTAGTGAATGTTGAATCTTTAATTGTACTACAGTCACGTTATTTCCATTTGTGTAATTTAAAACGTGTTTATTGAAAGAAAAAATAGTAGTAACAATTAGACTTTTAATTTATGACGTCACCTTACTTATATTCGAAAAGATCGCGCTCTCTTTCATCAAACTCCTAACCTCAAATCCACGTTCCGTATTTCATATACGAATTTCATTATTATTTTTTATTTTCAAAACTGCTCCTTTTGCATTATCAATTTTTAGATGTGATAAGATCTATTTCCGTTATGGAATATTTAATTCCTAATAATAGTGTGATTGCCACTATAGGTGCTAAAATTTCCCTACAATTTGACAATTACCCATACATAATAATTGCATATCAATTCTGTGTATCGATTGGAGGACCTATCGATTTATGTGAAAACAAAGCCCTAATGACAATACAGATAAAAAGTGCAACTTCGTAGTTGAAATGCGTGCACATAAGAACGAATATCTTTTGGTCGAATCCATGATGCGTATCGGTGGGAGGAAGGTATATCGCCAAATAAGCCAATTATGTCAATCCCGCGAAATCGTTTGTCGAATCGGAGAGCTCGAGGCGAGGGTTATGCGCTGACTTCACCGACATGGCAAGTGCACGTATAAGTATGTAATAATATCGGCATTATGGCCCAAGGAAGAAGGAACGAAATGTCGAACGAATGGATGGATGGATTGGTCTTGGGACCATCGGGCCCATCAGAGGAGGGCATGGGTAATTATACAAGCAAACAAGGGGCGGTCCCACTATGATTATAGGGTCCTTCACGATGCCCCTCTAGCACTCAGTTTATCCATAATTACAGGGCCAACTGCTCTTCTTCGTGGCATTCTTTCTTTCTCCCTTTTCTTTCTTTTCTTTCCTCGATATCTTACTGCACTTCAGCTATACATATAGCCAATGAGCAACGTGTTCAATGTAACTCATCTACATTGCAAATGCACACAATGGGTTAAAAATCATTAGGAAATTAAATAAATTACATACCTAAAAACAATTTCTCATGTACGAAATTTTTCCCTTTAGAATGCTTTTCTAAGTATTGGTCACGTATATGTCATACTTGATTCTTGATTTATGTATAAACAAATGTTAAAACCAGTGATTTTTTATTTAAAAAAAAAAATATATATATATATATATAATTCAGGAAACTTTAATTTTTATCATAATCCGGTTTACAAAATATGTATTGCAAAAATTACAACATTTTTTTACAATGTATAATTCAGATTTCACAGCCTAAAATGCTCTCAAATCAGGGGAAATAGGGCGATTCTTAATGAAAATGTGGGAATACATTTTTTTAAATAAAACACTGGCACACAAAAATAGACAAGTTTGCGGAGCCAAAAAAACGACCTTTATAGCATTGTAGTATGGTATAGCTTAGCCAAAATCTGGATTGATTGGAATTTTCTGCTTACCAGTTTTTTTTATTCGTGTTTAAATTTTTAGTTCAGGTCAAATTGTCCCAAGTAGGCCACCATAAATCGAAAGTCATTTTTTTGCAGTTAAATGCATTTTTTCATAACCCTTATGTTCGAAACAAATTCTCCAGGTATTGGTCGCAAAAATAAATTTTTTTGCGATAGTTATTAACAATGAAAATTTAATGTTACAACATGACCAACATTTTTCTCGTAAACGGCTGAACGGATTTTGATCATTCTTACGTTGACATTTTTGTTACCCACATTCAAGAAATGGATAAACTTCCGAAAGCCGTAAACCGACGATTTCTTTCATACTATGTATATTTATGTATTTTGATGCGCTGATTACGAAAATGATAGTGAAAATTGGCGACTCGGCGATTTTCATGGTGAAATCGTGAAAAAACCATAAAAATCATGGTTTTTTGCGTTTATCTTAACTAATATGCAAAATTTGAAAAAACATTTCAAACAAAAGTTGTACATCTCATTGAAATGCACATTTTTTATAACAAACATTTTTTTCTGCGAGTGATAGTTTCCGAGAAAATCAACGATACAAGGATTTCCATCGTATCTCCATTGGTTTCGGTTTGATACCTACTTACGCTCTTCACCACGGGAAGGTTGAGAATTTTAAAGAGCATATTTTTTTTCTATTTTTATACGTTTTGTAATTTTTTTGGGGTTTTTTTAAAGGATTTTTATGATTCAGTCAATAGAGGGAAGGGGACTTTGGAAAGGGGGTCGGATGTGACCAAAATTATTTACCCCTCAGTCATTAACATGTCAATTAAAGGAAGGGCACTTTGGAAAGGGGGTCGGATCAGCCCAAAGTTATTTCCTCCTCAGTTATTAACCCGTCAATAGAGGGAAGGGCACTTTGGAAAGGGGGTCGGATTTGCCCAAGTTTTTTTCCCCTCAGTTATTAACTCGCCAGTAGAGGGTAGGGGACTTTGGAAAGGGGGTCGGATGTGACCAAAATTATTTATCCCTCAGTCATTATCATGTCAATTAAAGGACAGTTTGGAAAGGGGGTCGGATGAGCCCAAAGTTATTTCCTCCTCAGTTATTAACCCGTCAATAGAGGGA
>CAKNWT010224549.1:0-10683 GCA_932066315.1 Andricus coriarius
ATTATGGACGCTTGAAGTCGCCTTCAACCCACGTTGTCGATAGGTATTATATTTTTTCAAAGTTTGTATCGTTGCAAGAAAAACTAATCCAATTAATCCGCGACCTTCTAACGCAAAATTTCACGTTGAATCCGAAATTTAACAAGTTAAATGTTTATATTCCTTTTTTAATGAGTTTTTCTTGCATGATACGGAGAGGATACGATGTAGATACTGTAGGGATACGCTGTAGCGTACCCGTTCCGTTCGTTCGGTCTGCTAGGGTGGACGTTTTACTACTTGCACTTCTGGTTTCTTTGAATTAACTTAAGCTTTTCCACCTACTTTAGTGCTTTCATTCTTTTCTGCTTGATATTCTGGCAAATTGAATGTTCTTTTTAATGCCTTTTAAAAGTTTCAATTTAAGTTAGATTTGGAAATGTAAATTTTGAAAGCTGTACGGTACTGACTCAATATATATTTTTCCCCAAGTATTTGAGAACGAAAAAAAGAAAACTTGTCAAATTTCCGGGGTTTTGCGAGATCCTCGGATCAATAAAATTTAGAGGAATGAAGCCTTTTGCTTTGGAAATCATTATTTTTACGGAAATTATAAATTTTTCTAAAGGGAGACATCTTTGGATAGCAGAACACAGCATTTGAACGGCGAGAAGCGTTCGCAAATTTATTTTTTTACTCACAATTCTGACATCACAGAAGCATTTTTAAGCGTCATCATACATCTGAAGACCCACAACTTGACAATAGTGAACCTCAATTTTGCGAAATAAGTCGCGAAATGGAGAAAAATGGGTACAAAAATGAGATGTCCTGTGTATGTGAAAACCGTAAGACTGTAGTCGTAAGCAGCAAAGGAAACACGGCATGCATGCCATCTGTCAAATTCGTGCTCCAATGCACTGAAGTCCGAACCACACATTGCCACTCGCGAAATCGGGGCGCCCTTTGTTCTCGACCGCGAGTCCAGGCTTCGAGAAATTCGCTTCGAGTTTCAGCGGCAGTTTTCAATTTAGAAATAAAAACTCTGAATAAAATTGACTACAAAATATTGAGATAGTTTTTGCAGAGAGCATCTGGAAATGCACCAATTTTATAGATAAACGAACTTATGATTTTATGTAAATTTGTAAATTTATTAATTTACCCAGTTTGAAATTATAACCTGGAAATTATAATTGTAATATTTTGAAATTTTGCAAATTTATTTATAAATTCCAAGTTCATTAAGTCGCCCAACTATAAATTGCGATACTAAAACACTTTCCAAGCTGATGATTCCAATATTACAGAACTGGCAAGTGTCAACTTTTCTTTATAAATTAAAAAATTTATCAAGTCACCCAGCAATACATTTCAAAACCATTAAATTCGAATTCTGAAATTTCCAAATTAGGGCCTCTGCAAATTTATTTATAAATTCCAAGTTTATCAAGTCGCCCAACTCTTATTTTCGATATAGCAAAATTTTCCACATTGATAATTCCAACATTATAAAACTGGCAAGTGTCAAATTTTCCTTATAAATTAAAAAATTTATCAAGTCACCCAGCAATCAATTTCAAAACCATGAAATTCGAATTCTGAAATTTCCAAATTATGCCCTCTGCAAATTTATTTATAAATTCCAAGTTTATCAAGTCGCCCAACTGTTATTTTTGATATTACAAAATTTTCCACATTGATAATTCCAATCTTACAGAACTGGCAATTGTCCACTTTTCTCCATAAATTAAGAAATTTATCAAGTCACCCAACAAGGACTTCCGTTTCCGGCATGAAAGTGTTAGGTGGCGGTGATTGTGTAGTGCAGATTTTAGTGAATTCGAAGTGGAATTTGAGGTGAGTTGACGGCAGAAGTGTGATTGAGGGTTTTGGTAGTCTGATATTGTCTGTAAAATGTAATAGAATTGAAGAGTTTGGTGATAATTTGTGAGCTTGAGACTTTTTGGGAGAGAAGCACGGAAGAAGGTACGGTAGCAGGGAGGGATAGCGCAGTGCAGATATATTTAACGAAAGTTACCTATGGGGTTACAGACAGAGGTCACTGCGAATCGGTTTGATGGGTAACGGGGAGAGCGATAGAAAAGAAGAAAGGGATTCGGACGAAGAAGTATTCTGTACGCCGAAACTTGAGACAAAAAAGAGAGGACAGTACAGAAAAACTGTAGAACGGGTGAGATTAAGGGCGGAGAGTTTTGGCTCAATAGAGCCATCCGTAAATAGGAAGAGGGATAGGACGGAGAGAGGAAGTAGTGAAGATAAAGTAGAAGCAGGATCCACCTTAAAAAATCCGAAAATGTCCAGAACACCACCGGGAAATTAACAACATTATTGTGGGGGGGGGGGGGAGAAAGACGAAGAAAAAGTTGAACATAAAGATCAAAAATAAAATGTAGGGGAAACCACCCTACAGTGGATAATGCTACCTACAGTGGATAATCATGAATTGAGAACACAAAAAAAAGAAAAATAATTAATTTTAATTCTAATTTATGAACACGTATAGTGTCTTAACTATTAATTAAATTAAATTAATTATTTTACATATATTAATAGTTTTAATTAATTATTATCCACTGTAGGTTGCATTATCCACTGTAGGGAGGTTTCCCCTACAGTTAAATGATATGCTAAAAATGATGATGGAAGTAATGGGGATGTATGAAGAAAAGCAGGAGAAAAGGGTAGAGGAAATAAGGAAAGAAAGTAGGCAGGAAATGGCACAGCTGAGGAAAGAAATGAGGAAATGGGAAGAGGTTAGGGAAAAGTTAGAGAAAAGGATGCAGACGCTGGAGAAAAGACTAGAAAAGAAGGAAGAGCCAAATAAAAAAGTAGAGGAGCTGGAAGGTAGGCTAAAAAAAATAGAAAGCTCAAACCGTAAGCTTGGAGTAGGGGAGAGTGGGAATAAGGGGAAGGAAAGGCTGAGAAAAATAAAACAAAGAATAGAAAAGAAAGAGAAAGAAGATAGAAGAAGAAACATAGTGATAAAGAGTCTAAGATTAGAGGGGAAGAAGATGATGGAAGGAGTAGAAGAAGTACTAAAATGGATTGATGCTCAGGTAGAGATGGAAGAAGTGCGAGGTGTAGGAAGGGAACAGCGAAGAGGGGAGAGAATGGTACTGGTGAAACTAAAAAAATGGGAACATAAGAGGGAAGTAATGACAAAGACGAGGATGTTATATAGAAACTCGGAGAGAATAGAGGATGATTTGACATGGGTAGACAGGAATATGCAGTATAAGTTAAGGAAAATAGCGGAAGAGGAAAGAAAAAAGGGAAGAAGAACATGAGTTCAGCATGGGAGAATGCAGATAGAAGGTGTATTGCGAAGTTGGGACGAGGACAGGGAAGAGTTAGTAAAAACTGACGTATCGGGAGACCAGAAGAGAAAGGATTGGGGGATAAGGAAATAAAAAATAGTAGGAAACAAAAAGAGACGATAAACGAAAGTAGGGAAGATTGGAGGATATGCTACTGGAATATAGCAGGCTTAGAAAGAAAGGATAGGGAGTTTATGAAAAATTTGATACAATGGGATGTAGTAGTAATGATGGAGACGTAGCTAGATAAAAAGGGATAGGAAAGAGTAAGGGGAAGATACCAAGAGGTTACAAACGGCAAGTTCAGAATGCAAAGAGGAAGAATAAAAAAGGCCGAGCAATGGGAGGAATGGTGATGGGAGTAAGGAACGAATGTATAACAGAGAAGGATAAAAAGGAGATGAAAGAATACAAAGAAGGATTAATAGTAGGTGGGAGATAGTGGGGGTCCATGTGAACGGAGATATGCAGGAGAAATCAGAGGAGATGAGAGAACACTGAGAACACTGAAATTAATTCTTTGTGGCACATTAAAATTAATTGAGTCCCCTAAAAATTGTTCGCCGCATTCGGGCAAATAACAGATTTGAAAACAAAATTACTTATTTCCGAATTGACAAGAATTCACGAGCTGCTCCAATTCTAGATTGTCGCGAAGCGAGATTCACGGAGGCTGTAGAGAATTCATCTCAAATCGCCTCAAATATTTTTTTTTTACTGCGAGTGCAATCATATTTTGCAATATGTGGTGTTATAATATAAACTGTATGGAAAAGCACGTACGTATCGAGTAACGGGATACCGAACAGGCCAAACAGTGAACATAACCTCATAATCATAACCCTATTCGAATCGTTTCATTGGCGTTGCGTCAGGTTCAATCGCTTTCATTTTACTTTCCAACGTTCTTCTGTACAGACATTTTCATTTAAGAGCGGAAGCAAACGTAACGACATACGCACCGTCAAATGTTTCAAGCAGTTTTTAATTCCGGTTTGTGAGTGGAAAAAAGACTACCCATATCTTTGTCTTTTTCCTTCTTGTGAAACGTGCTCCAAACGTGTGAATTTTGCTTGGCATGGACTCTAGCGTAAAAGAAACGTTTGTATCATATTTAATTCGAAATCATACAATTTAAAATAGGTCAGCTTTTTAATATCACTGAACCTTGATTCCAAATTTTAAGTTTTTTATTTTTATATTCATTATTATTTTTATAAATGACAACCAATTGAAAGCAAACCTACATTATAAGAATGAGTGAATGTTTCATTAACAGTTATAAAACTACAATCCTGTAACACTTAGAATTTAGTGTTTTTTACACGTATCACACTTACCCGTAATGACGGAAAATCTGAAATTGCTAACACACTACCGAAAAAAAAATATTTCTTCAGGCAAATTTTTGTGTATTAGAGAAGAAGAAGATTGAAAGTAGAAAGTCTAAAGATAATTTTGGCAAAATCTGAAACAAGAATCTTCTCGAATGTTTGAAATATCATTAATCAAAGTATAACTTTGTAATTTCGTAACACACTTGCCACTATCGAGCCTGCATACAAGTGTATGCGCGTCAGTGCGTGTCAGTGCGCGAGTACTCAAGCGCGTATATTGCGTAATATTAGGAAATGGATCACAAGCCACTGACTGTTCACGTTTGGATTCCTCTGAAATATGGCCAAAGAAATTCCCGAGACCGTGCTTTTCTCGAGAGTTGAGAGTACTTCAGCATGTGCGTACATATTAGACATAGTAAAAATATACGCGAAGTATATACTTCGAAATAGGCAGGCATCGTTAGGTTCATCAATTTCACTTAACTTTTAATTTCCGGCGACTCCATGAGGGAGTGCTGATCCGGAACTTTGTGACCCCTCTAAAATACACTGAGTGCTGTACCCATGGAGGAAAGGGAGGTAGGCACATCATTATTACCCTCGCGTGATGATGCCACATTGGTATGAAGAGAAGGGACAGACTTTAGTATTGTCTTTTTCTTTCTCATTGAGGCCCTCGTTTCCAATTTACCAGCAGAGACCCCCGATTTAACCTGGGGAATTACCGCATCTCGCTACTATTTCTCCTGGCCCATATTTGCCACATTGCCATATTGGGTAATTCCTCATTTCCTCTCTCCACCCGAGGGACCAAAAGAGGAAGGCCTGAGCGCAGATGACATCATCTAACACCTCCGCGCCCCTGATTACTGTTTCCTCACATCCACGGACACGATGATTCACAGGGACAACAGGACCTCGATAGAAGAGCAACGCCGAGCGACGCGGCTAGGTGGTCGGCAACAGATATGCAGCTGTCGGACTTCAGGGCCGTGTCGAAAGTCGAAATTGTAGTTAATTTATTTGTTCCTAAATAAAGTTGTATCGATTGTCCTTCTTATCGAATTTATCTATAAAAATTAGATTTTTCGACGACTTGATGTGCTTTAACCAGGAAATTGGTCCCGAGTATGCACGTCGGTACCAATTCTGCAAGAACGATAGACCTGCTACGAGATATCTGATTAGCAACAACAAATATTAAAGAAACTCTATCAACCATATAAGGTTCTTGGTTATTGTCAAAAGCGATGTTACTTTTTTTCTAATTTTAGACCGTGAATTTCAAAATAGTTTTCTACAATGAATTCCTTAGATATGAAACTGCTCGTCGATCCAGTCTCTATCACGGCCCGTGATTTTACTGTTTTCATTATAAAAATTCAGTTAAGTATTACTGAAACTTCTTTACGGAATAGGGGATCACAGAAGCGAAAATGAAGAATTGTCTTACACTCTTAATCATCGATTTTTTCTATTTCTTTAAAGTTTTGTGATTAAAATTCGTTTCATCCTTTATTTAAATTAAAGCTTCGTTTAAAATTCCCGTTGTGAATCTTTTCATTTCAACAGCACATATTTCCTTTTTCGTGGCCAGGATTTCGTTTCCTCATTATAAATTTTACTGCCTCCCCTTTATCTTTGAACAACCCGGGTTCTTCTTAGTTATTTTTTGCTTAAACAAGAGAAAGCCGCCCTCTTCGTTATTTATACGAAATCTAACTTCGCTTTCCTAACTTACAGTACATCAACATTAATTATCTTATCTTTATGGGAATCCATTTAGTTCGTAGGATCAATGGATTCTCAGCTGCAAGACGGTTAATTATTCGGCTTGTGATAAGATAGTGCTTGATAACAATCAGTCCTCATTGGATGAGTTCCCGAATATTAACGGGTTGAAAATACAATTTAAGTGCATTTTCCAGCGAAAACATCATTATTTTTTTTCAAACTTGTTCTCGGGTTTAGAAGAACCCGGTTTTCCATTATAACCAAGGACTAATTCTTGTGACTGATGAGATGATGATGTAATTAGTTAATTTAATGCGATGTATGAACTCATTTGCGATGATGTTGTAGGTACAAAATTAGGAGCATGGTGTAGTTTGCAGTTCGTCTTCTACCACTGATGCTTACACAGAGTCCGTGAATGTTGGAGGTGACAACAGTCGCCTCTGGATGCTTTCTTAGAGCTACCATGTATCACTCTTTAGGTTTTTAGTCGCTTGCTTCCTGATGGTCCAGAAAGTTCCTTACAATGCGACAGGTGTTTAATAAAACTGCCTTCTGAGCTGCTGCCAGTACCCTACTGACTCCTAAATGTTCAAGATGTTCAGTGCATCTTGCGTGCACATTGCCTGTAGCCGAAATCACAATAGGATGAATAGATGCATGTTTCACATTCCTCCATATTGTCTTTACTTCATGCCTTAGCTCGCAATACTTGTGGATCTTGGTTGTATAGGTTGCCTGCAAATTCCGGTTAAGCGGACAAGCAATATCGATGATGTAGACTCTTCCACCTTTTTTTCTCGCATGACGATGTCCGACCGATTGTTTCTGATGTAGTGATCCGTCTGAATAGTAGCATCCCAATATAAGATGTAATCTTCGTTTTCTAAAACGGGCATTGGAATGTATCTATAGAAAGGCATCCATTCTGTCAAGATTCCTATGCTTAGGCAAGCTGTTGATGTATAATTCCTGCCATATAATTATGCCTGTGCGTATATTCTCTTTGAGCTATTACGCGACAACCATCAATAATATGCTCGATGGATTCGTTGGTATCTCCACATAATCGGCACCGGTCAATCACGTCTTGACGTAGCACGTGTTTGCAATAATTTCTGGTGCTGACAACCCTGTCCTGTATCGCAATAACGAATCCTTCCGTTTCTGGATATAGAATGCCCTTTCTGAGCCAAATATTGGGTGCCTCACTATTTACTTCATGTTGATCTAACGTTTTGGGGTGCTCGCCGTGGATGGCTTTCTGTCTCCATTGCGTTTCTAAATCCTGTACGGTTTCTGCCCTGGTACTCAAGGCCTCCTCTGAGGATAAATTCAAGGGAGTTCAGTCAAGATCAGATTTACAGATAGTGTTGTAAAGCGTATCATCTCGCTTCCTGTTAAAATAGCCTCGCAACTGTGTAACTTGTGACTCACACAGTTTCCTGACATCTACAATGCCATCTACAATGACATCTACAATTCCTGTGGTGCATTCGGTGCTTCGTCATTTCCACGCGGATGATTCTGTTTAATCGTTCGAGGTCGGTGTTCGACCATTTGATGAGTCCAAAGGAGTACGTGAAGACAGAGATAGCATAGGTGTTGATTGCCCTGATCTTGTTTCCCGAGTTAAGAGAACTCTTCAGAACCAATCCGAGTCTTGTAGTGAAGGCAGTCGTTAGGTTTTTCTTAACTATCGTATTCTGAATACCCTTAGATTCGAAAATACCCAGGTATTTATATGACTCCCGCTCAGCCATTGTCTCGATTTCATTCTCGAAATCGTTCTCTAGCTCTGCGGTCCCTAATTCTTCTCTGGTTAAATGCACTGTTCTGCATTTATCTAGTCTGAACTCCATGTGGATATCATTGGAAAACTGCTTTGTGACATCGATCACTTGCTGCAGTTTCTGGTTTGAACTTGCGTATATCTTCAGGTCATCCATGTATAGAAGATGGGTCAATATGACCATCCTCGTTATCATGTACTCCGAACCCATGAGACATGCTATTTAGTGTTCTGCTCAGTGGGTTTAACGCTAAATAGAACCATAATGCACTGAAGGAGTCTCCTTGGAATATACCCATCGTAATGCAAATTGATCTAGTTCTCCTTGATTGTCCATGATCAAAATACTTGATTCTTGTGCCTTAAAACATCATCGCACGACTTAGGAAGTCAATGCTGCGTGGGCAAATTTTGTATATTTTCAAAACTTCAAGCAAATAGTCATGTGGTACGGAAGGAAAAGCTTGCTTGTAGTCAATGTATGCCATGTACAAGTTTCTTTGATGTTTACGAGCTTGCGTGATGGCAATAGCTTCTATGGTGACTAGATCTTTACTGCCTCTCGAGTTTTTACAACATCCTTTTGTTCGTCTGCAAAGATGTCATTATCGTGGCAGTGAGAATATACCTTATCTTCTATGATAGCTATAAGACATTTGTATATTGTTTGAAGACAGGCTATCGGTCGAAAATCAGATGGATCTTGAGCATCTGGTTTTTCAGGCAACATATACGTAGAATCCAAGAGCATAATGCCTGGCATCAGATCTGGTTGTTCGATGATCTTCTGAAAACACCGTGCCAATGCTATTCGGAACCACGCAGAGTTGAAATTGCTTCTGTTTGTTTTCCCCAAAACACCTGACCAATAGTTAGTCATGTCTTCCAATTAAGACACGTTGGTGTCTTGCTGGTTGTTTTGTTTTACACTCAATGCACGTTACAACCTTTCTTCATCTGCCTGAAAGGTTCGACTTTGTTGCCTTCTTGCACTACTTTTCTTGTACCGACGCAGTCTAGCAGTAAGAAAATCAAGTCTCTGCCGTTGGGCGTCTATAAGCCCATCCAATATTGCCTGGTGTTAATGTCTCGATGTAACGAGGGTGGATGATTTTAGTAATACGGTGTATCAGCTTTCTGGTTCTATTTCCTTTTTTATATTGAGTAAGTCGACCCAATTTGCACCTTACTTTGCTGACATCCATATTCAACCTGATCTTCCTTGGTGGATCTCGCTCCCTTCCTGGAGCAAAGACTGCATTTGTAGGCCTAGTTCTGCGGCCCAACGTTCTAACGGTTGCCACAGCTGCACAGTATACAAGAGTTTGCACCTCTAACGCAGTTTGTGTTGCGTTCAAATGCATAGGTAAAACCTTGCTGTTCAGGTGTTCTATTAGTGTACGTACATCATTTGTGATGTTTATCTTTGGCAGATAATGCCTTTGTGTTGGTTCTACATGTCTGAACTCTAGTAAAGCATGACCGAAATTACTTTCCAGGTGTTGTCGTTTTTCTGGGATTTCGCTGTTCAGATCATCGTTATTAATGTCCGGATGTAGTTCTAGTGGATCCGGTACTTGATGTTTATTATCCCTAGTACCTATGCCTTCAACTTCAATGAGGTCTTCGTTGTCCAAATCTTCTAAGGGAAGTTCATCAGTAGGAAGCTGCTGTTTCACTTCCATTTCGATGGCAGCTATTTCAACAGCCGAAAGCAATCTGTTTACAGATATTGAGCGTTTTTGAGCTGCTAGATTCTGCTATTTTATCCTTGTGACTGATTGTGGGTACTTGAGTAAGAAGAGTCTATGATGTGCTCTTCTTACACTTTGCCCACTTTTCTTTGCCAAAAAATAAAAGCGCATTACGTCTCTGTTCATATGGTATGCCCATTTCAATCGCCTTCTTGGTTGTTGAACCTCTGCTTCTGGCTCTGGTTGTATTAGGCCATCTACCTCTGGAGGATGTGGTGGTGCTGGATCATCACCAAGCTGAGGAAGAACATCAATTGCCGCTGCTTATTCATGTTGCGCATCTTCCTCTAACTTATTTTCATTGCCGTCGTTTTTCCACGACAAATCAACCTGTTATTTAGTCTCCATTGCGTGGGGTCTCAAACTTCGCACTTTCATAATAGAGACGCACTAATTCCTCAATCATTGTGGTATCCCACTTGATGATCTGCCACGGTATTTGATAAGAATTATTAATTAATTAATTTAATAGTTTGTTAATTTGTTAATTCATTAATTTATTAATTTATTAATTTATTAATTTATTAATTTATTAATTTATTAATTTATTAATTTATTAATTTATTAATTTATTAATTTATTAATTTATTAATTTATTAATTTATTAATTTATTAATTTATTAATTTATTAATTTATTAATTTATTAATTTATTAATTTATTAATTTATTAATTTATTAATTTATTAATTTATTAATTTATTAATTTATTAATTTATTAATTTATTAATTTATTAATTTATTA
>CAKNWT010224558.1:0-10185 GCA_932066315.1 Andricus coriarius
CATAAATTACCCAAAATTCATTTTTTAACATTTCCATAAATTTCGGGAAATTTATGCAAATTTTCGGTAATTTATGGTAATTTTACCGGTAAATATGGTAAATTACCATAACTTACCCAATATTCAATTTTAAAAATTTCCATAAATTTCCGGAAATTTATGAAAAATTTTGGTTATTTATGGTAATTTTACTGGTAAATATGGTAAATTACCCAAAATTCATTTTAAACCATTTCCATAAATTACCGGAAATTTATGGAAATTTGCGGTAATTTATGGAAATTTTCGGTAATTTATGGTAATTTTAAAAGTAAATATGGTAATCTACCCTAAATTACCCAAAAAAAATTTCTAAAAATTTCCATAAATTTCTGAAAATTTTCGGTAATTTAAGGTAATTCGATCAGTATATGGTAACTTTCCATAAATAACCGCGAAATTCTATTATGTGCAACCAAAATTTCCTCACAGTTTTTACGGTGAATGGGCTGATAATAGTAAAATGCGAGCTCATAGACATATCATTTTCATTGTTCACCTCTGACATCACTTTTCAGTCCCTAGGTAGTCAAAAGTACTTTTTACTCCCTAGGGAGTAAAAAGTAGAGCTTTAGCCCCGCTTCATAGGCATCGAAAAGGGCTGAAATCATGCATGTGTTATAAAAAAGAATTTTCTCTATGTGTAGTTGTAGAATCACCTGCATAATTGGTAAGTTTGAAAAAGTACTGCTTCTCATCAAAAAACCTTTAGAGGCGATTTTCTCGAAATGGAATTTTTTTACATTGCGGGCACAATAACAAGAATTTTTATCAATGGATCTCAAGAACTCAGGAAGTTGTTTCAAGCTCATCAGTGTGGCTTCTATTTAAACCAAAAACATTGCATGAAAAGTAATATTAAACCATTTTTTCATGCACATTAACTTGGATTTTTTTCTGAAAAAACGGAACATTTTTTCTCCATGCTGCCAAATTTTTCGATTTTCAACAACGCTTTCGTGTTGTAAAAGATAATTATTTGACAATAACGAAATTTTTTACATTTGTAAATTTTGCCGTCCTAAACGAAACTCCCCCCTTAAAACAAAAACTACGGGTCCTATAACAAAATTATTAATGACGTAGCTGTTTTTTGGGTCAGCACTTTTTTTTTAATTAATTTTGTTCATGGCTTGTATCGTTTGTCTAAAAATGTAATTCCTTTGTTATTTATTTTATTTTCCACGTTTAAAAGAAAAACAACGCGTCCTATCAAAAAGTGATCGGTAAGAAATTTGTAGATCTTTTTTGAACGCACACTATTTGTTGATTTTTTTTAGTACCTTCCGTCGTTTTTCCAAAAATTTAATTTTTTCATTGTTAATGTTCTTTTTTACGATCAGAACAAAAAGTACGCATTGTACCTATTTTTTGGGTTGACAAATTTGGTCTATTTATTTTTTCGTATCTTATGTCGTTTGTCTGAAAATTCAATTTTTCTATTTTTAATGCAGTTTTTTACGAATAAAACAAAAGCTACGATCAAAATTTGAACTTTTTGATTTTCCAGCAAATTTCTAAATTTTGTTATAATAATATCTTGTAGAGTGTTCAAAATGAAATGTTTTCCTTTCTTTGACAGTTTTTCATATCGTGCGTTGTTTGGCTTAAAATGTTCATTTTCGTTTTTTTTTCATGTTTTGAATTCTATAACTCCGGTAATTTTGTTTATCAAAAAAAGTCATAAGGATAAATTTTTCGTCTTTTTAATACTACTAATAACCGTAATAGAATTTTTTAACTTGAAAAAAGTGGTCTTAAAATTATTTAAATTGCTCGAACTTCTTGAATTTTCATCCAAAAGGACTGGCTAACGAACTTGATCTTCATTTTAGGACACTTGAAGAGTATACCAAAGCCCAATCCAATTTGTCAATTCTTTCGAAAGTTCTCGTGCTAACAAACTAGAAATCTACAGACAGACATACAGACGGACGGAGACATCAGTAAAAACCTGTCTTTCGGATTCAGGGGGTCTCAAAACCTGGACATTTGAGGGAGGGGGGCGGGGTCAAATTTCACACAAATCTAATACCTTCTGTGATGAGAATGTAAAAACGCAATGGTCCAAGATTAGAGTCTTGAGGCACTCCTAAAGTATGGGTAAAGAGGGTCGATGAATATCCGTTATATTGCACAATGCGTGTTCCTGATTTCTAAGGGAAGAATTGGAAAGTCTTAACAATTTATCTGGTACCGCTAAATCTCTTATTATTCTTATGATTTGTGTAAATACTCGCAGTCATTTGAACTCAGCTTAGTAATTTTGAGTTTGTAGATCTACGTGGAACAAATCTGTGCTGAGAGGTAGATAGAATTGGAGTTAAATATGGCAAAAGCATATCACATATGTACATCTCCAGTACCTTTGAGAAATTTTATTGAATAGCTATAGGTCTATAATAACTATTTTCCGAGTTATCATCTTTTTTAAAAACGGGACATATGCGCGCCTCTTTCCATTGATCAGGAATTGAACCAGTTTTCATCCCCAACTTTATAATAAAATGCAGAGGATCGATTATAAAATTAGCCCATTTTTTAGCAGACAACTAGGAATTAAGTCAATACCGGCATTGAATTTATTGGGAAGTCTGCACAGACTGGCCATTAATTGTTCTTTAGTTATTTCAATAATATCGCCAAGATAATTTTGTGGGATTGTGTCCGTTACTAAATACGAAAATGTGTTCAGTTAAGTTACTCTATTAAATAAACATGCAAACACATCAACAATTTCATGTGGACTAGTAGTACTTGAGGCTGTCTTGAGAAAGCGATCTTCGGTCAGATCTTCCCAGTTATCTCTCTCGCATGGAATATAAAAATTTTAAAAGTAATTCGCACGAGTTATCTATAACCATCTGGATAAGTATTTGAAAGTGGTGACAAAAGTCAAAACGACGGCTTCCAAACAAAAATAGTATAATTTATTGTGTCAACGTCATAAACGAAATTAAAACCTATGACGTTTCGAAACATGTACCAGTTTCCTCATCAGATTAAAATTGATCATTAAAATCAGGTTAAAAAGGGTTCAAACTGAGTCAAACGACAAAGATAAGTAGGGATTGTTGTGGTTGCTCGTTCATATGCAAAATTAAAAAAAATATTAATTCTTGAATGAAAAAGATTGTTGAGTCATAATTTTGAATATATTTATAAAGAATTAGCCGGAAACTAAGTTAAAAATAATGTCCAAAAAAGAAAAATTAAATTTTTAACCCATCATGTGGGAATATGTTGAATTAGTTATTAAAAACTGTTATGTTTGTGTAAGTATAATCGGAGCAACCGCAACAACTCCATCGTGGTAATACCAACACCACAGTATATTCCCAGACGTTAAACATGAGAAGGATGTAACATCACCTAATTTCTTCAATATTTATTATGGATAAGTATTTTTTGACAAATGTTAATAAAACCGTTACTAGAAATTTAATGTTACAAAGAATGTGCAATAAATCTAACATTTTTGCGCTGAGTTTATAACCATTTATATATTTTTCCAATTATTAGTCAAATTTTTGTTATAAATTAATTCTAAAGTTTACATTTCGAATTCGCCAAAATTACATGTATAATATCATAAAAGGTCAAATAAAATATAATATCATAAAAGAATATCATAAAATACCATAAAATAAAAAATAAATAAATATATATATATATATATATATATCATATTGAAGTATATCGACCTCAGTTGGTTACCTGTTACATCTCGAACTGTGCCTTTGTTAAAAAATTCGGTCGGGGAATGAAAATCTCGACATAGAGTATAATGTGAATGCATAGTTTTTCGCGTCGGTGACCGGCGCTCACGCAAACGAATGGGCGCCAGACAATCGGTTTGCTCCGTTTCCTGGAAACGAGAGAATCTACAATAGTCGATCCGGGTGCACCCTGCCAGGTAAAGCCACTTTGAATACGCATAACGATCTAGCATTGTGATGCCCCATAGCGAAAGAACCCTTCGTGTTAGGATGGAGGGGGCAGCGGTTCTTTCGGCCACCGAAAAGATTGCGGCTACATTACGCCGTCGAAAGTGACGCAACGGTCCGAAATTCCCGAGGGAAAAAGGGATCGCTCTTCATCGATACGTGATCTTCAGCGCAGGTCACTATCGCAACTCAGGAAGCATCACCCTTAATAGATTCTTAGGTTTGAAAAGGAAAGGATATCTTTGGGAATTAATGTTTCCTAGTATTACGTAATATATAACTGAAATGGATTTGAAACTGGAATAAATGTTCATAAGATGCATATGTTAGAAACATGCGTTATTTTGAAACATTCTCAGCCTTTGGTGTGAAATTCCGTACAGAAGCTTTTATTAGCTTTTCTACGTCTCGTTATTTCAAATTCACGTTTGGATAAAAATACGTTTTCCTCCTTGGTGCACATAATACTCTATGTAACAAAGATATGATTTGCAAGTTTATCACGCCTAATTTGAGGTTAGGTTGACGCGGCCATCATTGCACATGAGCGACAGCGAATACGCATATGCGGAGTACGATTATGAGCTCATAAATACTCCTAGAAGTATTATGGACGCAAATCATGCCTGCGCTACATAAAATAATAAATATCATATTTCCCTACTTCTTAGATAATAGTAGATCATATTTTCATCCCTCTCATATTTAATATTTTGTCCAATATATGCGACTTCGGAGGGTCGTTGATAGACGACGAAGTTACAGACTTATAGATTCCTTGATCGATGACGTGTCCGTGGAGAAAACTAAATTTTCCTAACTACTGTGAGAAAAGTAAGTCAGTAAAGTAAAATTACCGTGGAGAAATCGCAATTTGATAGGAACACTATCTGACATGAGACAATATTTTCCTTTGTATGTACATACATTTCTTTCTAAAAGTCTATAATGAATCTAAATAATATTTTCTGCGATTCGAATTTTAAATTGTACTTTTTCAAGCACTGCACATTTTAAATTGTTCAACGTAAAAACTGTTGAGTTTGAAATTGTTGATACGTACAATTTGCAGATTTAAAATCATTCAGTTTTGAAAGCCTAATTTTAATCTCGTTAATTTCAGACGGCATAAAATAAGAAATTATTAATTCTAATGAATTTAATTTTTAAATCTTAATTCTGCAGTATCTTAATTATTAAGAATTGTTCGATTCTGAAAAAATGGTAGAATTTACCATTAGTTTACTCCTACCACAGAGAGCTTGGTCAATACCATAATACCTTATACTCTACACTTTAGAGCAGGGCTCGCCACTTTCAGCAGGTGCAGACTGACACGACAAGTGCGAGACTGGCAGAAAGTTTTTCTTTAATTTTTTTCTTCGTTTTCCAGGAATCGTACGAAGGGTTACGGTCAATCGGCACGTACTTTACAGCGGGGCGTCCGAATTTTTCGTATTCGAACCCTGAAAAAAAAAACCAAGTCGAAGGGAAACTTGGAGGATAATTTATTGGGGTCTATTTGGCCTAGTCTTCGTTACTGACACTGTCAGTCTTGTCAGTCAAAGACTGACTTCTGGCGAGCTCTGCTTTAGAGCATTACATTTCTGTCCAGGCACTTTTATTAGACTTCCTTCTACAGTTACTAGCACAGCCTTGACTGATTATGAAGGCCGTTCGAGGAATTCGTCTGTGTTCGACGTCGCTAACAACGATTTATTGATTACCTTGGCAGACCAATGGCGCATCGGTCAGTTGCACGAATGTTCCCCCAACGAACGAATGTTCCCCCAACGAACGCAACCCCAACTTAAATAACGCGGTGAAGGGGGTCGTTGGCTAGGGAGAGCATTGCGACCCCAGGGCGGTCACGAGGGTCCGGAGGAGATGTAGCTTATCTCATTCTCGGAAATTATGGTAGAACGATGAAGGGTGGCCCTCTCGCAGGCCAACGCGAACTCAATCTCGCGGCCATCGCGTTTCCACTCTTTTGCGCCGCTCCAAATCTATCATTCTCTTTGATATACCGGAAAAGAAAATTACAGAGAAAAATTTGCCGTTTTCAGTCACAATCCACTCTAGTCTCACTTTCGTGGAAACGGTCGAAATTCTCGCCAAGTTTGTATACAATTTCACAGTATTTAGTATTTAAAGGCAGTGAAATCAGGACGGATGTCTAGCACATAGATCAATCTACTGAATCTTTACAAGCAAATTTGAAAGAATTTGAAATGTATTGAGCATACTCTTTACAAGATAGTTAAAATTCTAAGCACTTAATGAGTGGAGTGAAGAACAATTTCTGTATAGAAATTACACTGATATAGAAGGAAGTAATTTTTTTAAAGAACTTATAAACAATCTTAATTCATGGGCACAGGTCACACAGCTGCAAGTGCTCCTCGTAATGATCATGTGCAAGTTTAATGATATCGACTCGAGCAATGCCATAATTTCCAGGTTGTAGTTCAATAATTCATCAGAGTTTCCATAAAATGGAGGCAGATCTTTGTGCTTGAGCCAAACAAGAGTAGGAAAGACCGGAGCTAATTACCAACTGTTTACTTTTTGATTAAAAATTGAAATTATTATTTTTAACTCAATTATTTCAATGGATAATTAATAATAGTCATTAATAGCCCTTGGATAGTATTCTGAAAAATGCGAAAACTTAAAAATCATTATTGTAGTTATAAACGATTGTTATCAAGTGGCCGTAAAGTGGCCAACTTACTTCGGGTCCGAGATAAGTTGGCCAGACATGCGGGGTTAGTGTTATCCAAGTTTGGTAAGCTCGTTTCATAGAAAAATATCATTCTATTTCTTTGAAACAACTTTATTGTCGAACTTCAAGTAATATCAGTAATATGCCGTCGCTGGGCCGGACTCAGGCTTCTCCACTTAAAACTTGCTTTGCCGGAGTAAAGAAAAATTTAGAACTAGTAATGGGTCATTGCTGGGCCAGAATCTGGCTTTTCTTCTGAAAATATGATTTGCCGGAGAAGATAAGATATACGGGACGGCAATGAGCCGATGGTGTGCCGAACTCTGGTTTTCTAAGATTCAGAATGATTTGCCGTAGTAAAACTGACACTTGGCCCAGTAATATGCCGTCGATGGGCCCGAATCTGGCTTTTCTACTTTCGAAACGGGATGCCGTAATAAATGTGACAATCGGCTTAGTATAGTGCCGATACTGGGCCAAGCTTCGGCTGAAGGTAGGTAAATTTGAAAAGCCGACAAAGGCCGCCGTCGTTGGCCCAAAACTTGGCCGATTCAAACACAGAGATTGGCCCAATAACAATAGCCGACTGTTGGCTGCCGTGATTGGGCCAATATTGTGCCGTATTTTCAGCTTTGGCAATTTGCACTTGGGCAGTCCCAGATCGAGGTACAGAAATAAATATAATATACATTTGATATAATACAGTTGAACTTGATGCAGAAAAGTTCGCACTTTGGACAGAATCGAGTGCGAAGCACGAAATATGTGATAAAAATGTGTTCGTTAAAGCCGAAGGTGCTTTAACAAAAGAGAATTCACAATCACCAAAAGACAGTTGTAGATGATTTGACCGTTAATTTTAAAAGGTATGTGCACAAATGTGGAGCAAGTACACTGAAAAAAAATTTTTTTGGATCCAAAGAAATGCATTTCTTTGATTCCATTTATTTGAGCCATGAAAACCGTTTACTTAATTGTACTGAATATTGTTTAAAAGCAACAAACTCGTGCATTGATTCAAAGAAATCATTTCTTTGGGGGCTATTTCTTTAAAACAAAGAAATATTTCTTGGACTCAGAATATGAGATAATTAACTCAAGGAACTGATATATTTAAAACTAAGAACCTAGTTTCCTTGAATCTCGCTTTCGCATCCAAAGAAATATTACTTTAGTTCAATGATTTTGAGCCTTTGAATTAAAAAACATTCTATTTGGAATAAGTTATTCACTGATCCGTGAAACAAATATTCTCGTTTCTTTGAATCGAAGAAATATTGAGATAAATGAAAGCAATATTAATTAAGCGAAAGCGATATTTCTTTCATATAAGGGGATTGATACTGTTGTTTTAATAGAACATGTCATTAGTCGAATAAACCATTCGTTTGAAAAAATATTTTTGTAAAATTCTTTATTTGTACAGATTAGTTCAGAACTATGCCGCCAGGTGCGCAGAGTTTACGGTCTCACAATAGAAATGGATTCTCCAGTCTTTAAGTCAGCCGTACATTTTCACCATAGATATGTATATCATTAAACTATTTCCCTTTCGGCGAGCCTCTAGGGATAAGCGTGACACTACCCGATTCGAGTAGTGCTTTTTAGGTGGATTTTGTAAGTAAATGGGCTCACCACACCCACGACAGTAATAATAAGAGTTTCCATAAAATGGAGGCAGATCTTTGTGCTTGAGCCAAACAAGAGTAGGAACGACCGGAGCTAATTACCAACTGTTTACGTTTTGATTAAAAATTGATTTGAAACTTAGAACTTAGAATAACTTATTATGAAGAAATATATATATATAATAAAAATATATAAAAAAATATATATATATAATAAATATATATATATATAATATAAATAACTTAACATTCTAGTTCTTTTTATTGACGATATAATCTGAAGAAATGTGGTGATTGATGTTTATCGGCTTTCTAAGCATTAGTTAGTTGGTTTTGCTTAAAAATTTTTTTTCTACTCAGCGAAAATAAAAATAAATATATTATTATCAATTATAATCATTATAATTGCATCAAATATTTTTTCAAGAAATGGGCCTGCTTAATCTTTGTACTTTAACAATTCAAAATTGTTAAACGATACAAGAACTTTTGCTGTTTCAGTAAATGGTTCTTTGAATCAATTAATATTTTATCAAATCTGTGTTACATGTTTTCTTTAAACAATATACCTCATCTTAGAAACAAATAAATATTTATTTCCGTTGCAAAAAATTTCTTTGCTGCAAAGAAATGGTTATTTTACCAAAAAATGCGCTTATTTGAAACAAAGAATCATATATTTCGTTCAAAAAAAACTTTTATTTAGTCCGAGTTACATTTATTTGATTGTAATAATTATCTTCTTGAACTTACGCCATACTTCTTTACGTTACGGAACTCACCTAATCATATCAAATACTTATTATTACAGTCAATAACAAATCTATTTTGCTCAACGAATATTTCACAGTGTCAAGTAAATTTTTCGATGTCTTAAGCATAGTGTTTCTTAGATACAAACAAAACATTCCTTTAAAGTAAAGAAGTATTTCTTCGGCCATATTCTGCTCTACCATTTCTTTGAATCAAAGAAATTTTCTTTCATTCAAATAAGTTTTTTTCTCAGTGTACAAAGACCGAGCACGTAGAGCGAGGCAAATACATTATCGAGCGCGAAACGCGAGATCCAACAGACCGCGCCCTAGGCGCTCAAACATGCGAGCGAAGAAAACCGCGCGCGCAGATTTTTTTTTTGTTGCTACATAATCAATTTCATAAATTCTTTAATTCCAGTCCCAACATTTTTCAAAAATTTGGTATATGAAAGGCTATATATATTGCACATATTAACCATGCCCGTAAAAGTCCTTACACTGAAAAAACAAATTTTTGGATCCAAAGAAATGCATTTCTTTGATTCCATTTATTTGAGCCATGAAAACCGTTTACTGAATTGTACTAAATATTGTTTAAAAGCAAAAAACTCTTGCATTGATTCAAAGAAATCATTTCTTTAAGTGATATTTCTTTAAAATAAAGAAATATTTCTTGGTCTCAGAATATGAGATAATTAACTCAAGGAATTGATATCTTTAAAACTAAGAACCTAGTTTCCTTGAATTTCGCTTTCACATCCAAAAAAATATTTTTTTAGTTCAATGATTGTGAGCCTTTGAATTAAAAAACATTCTATTTTAAATAAGTTATTCATTGATGCATGAAACAAATATTTTGGTTTCTTTGAATCAAGGAAGTATTAAGATAAATGAAAGCAATATTAATTAGGTGAAAGCGATATTTCTTTCATATAAGGGGATTGATACTGTTGTTTTAATACAACATGTCTTTAGTCGAATATAGGAATTTGTTAAATAATGTATTCACTTGGAAGATATGTTTCTTTTAATAAACAGAGTGAAGCGATTTAAATATTTATACAATAAATATTTCCTTGAAGTGAAGAAAT
>CAKNWT010224569.1:1779-13181 GCA_932066315.1 Andricus coriarius
AAAAAAAATTAATTTTCTATTAATGAAAAAAATAATTTGCAACAAAATAGCTCACTTTTCAACCAAAGAGATCAATTTTTTATTGAAATGATGAACATTGAACCAACAAAAAGGAATGTTTAATAAAAGAATTTAACTTTCAACTCACAAAATTAAATTTGTATTCCAAAAAAGATGAATTTTAAACGAAAAATCGATTAGTTAGTATCCCAAACAAAATAATTAATTTTTGATCAGAAATAGTTGATTTGCACAAAAAAAAAACTACCGTTCGACATGAGTTTAATTTTCAACTTAAAAAGATTTTCCAGTCGTCAAGGGAGAGAAAAAATTGCAAACAAGCTGTTGAATTTTCAAAGAAAGAGATGAATAATTGAATTTTCAACTAAAAACGATCAATTATTATCAAACATAATAGTTCAATTTTCACTTTAAAAGATTAAATAAATTAAATAAAAATTATCGCGCTTTAAAATATATAGATTCTTTCATTTTAACTTATCCGAAGTGTACCAATACGGTGGTTCAAAAAAGGGTTTTGTGAAGTCAAAAGATTTTTTAATTCTGTTTAAAATTTAGGTTAAATAATCATTTTTGTCGCTCAGGAAAACTGGATCTGATGATCATAAGTGCTGCCTCAAAACTGATAAGTTTGAAACATGAAGAAAGACTAAAAATCATCGATACAATGATTTTATGACAACTCAATTTCTTTTATTTTGACCAAATGATTACAATAAAAATCTCATTTTATTTTCTATCAAAGATTTTATAAAATAATAATAATGTTAATATTTTAATTTCTGAGGTCGCTGTTATATTCTACCTGATTTCACGAGTTCACATTTTGGCCGTACTGATAATATAGATGGTGTATTGCAGCGCAGCAGATCCCAATACCGTTCCAGTTTTAAATATTGCATCGTTCATACACAATTATTATTAACATAACTATATAAACTTAGAATATAAATTATGAAAAAATTATCGTTTCTCAATTAAAAGTTAAAAGCCAGCAGAAAGTATTTAAAAAATGAGTAAATTATGTTTCCATAGAAATTCATTGCTACTCATTGAATTAGTAAGTCGGCACTACTAAGCAGATTAGTAGATTACCCTTACTAATTCATTCAGTAACATAAATCTTACCATTTAATTTAGTAGAAACTGATGAAATTACTAATTTAACAGTCAGATACAATGCTACTAATTGCATTAGTAAAATTTCTACTAATTTGGATTTGGAGAGTATGAAATAAAAAAATTACTAAAAAAAGGTTGAATACGTTGGTGGCAAAAAGACTTTTTAATGTGGAAAACAAGATTTTTATATTATCAGAATAGTATTAAAATTTAGTAATAAAATGTTTAATTCCTTAAATTTCAGAATAAGATTTTGCAATTCACAATAATTAGTAAACATGAAATAAGACCAATCGGCGTATTTGACAGTATTACCTCCCTAAAACATTTGTTCAAATTGTTTAAACTTTTAACCGGTAAGACGCGGAGAACACATTTTATTTTATTCTTTTCACTCCTATACTAATAATGTATATAATATGCAATGCAGAATTTCATAGACTAATAATGTAATAATGTACCAAATTTGTTTTCTACATTAGAGTGAACTTTTGATACCCAGCGTATTTGAGATTTAAAAAAATACTTTTTATTATTTATTATCACTGTTATATTTTGTGTGGGGATTAACTTTTGTTTGGGCAGTATTTTAAATTGTAGCGAGTATCTACATAGTTCGGCAGTCAAGTAGAGCGTGAATCGATAATGGCTCTGCTATTATCCAAGCGTAACGACGATTCAAAAATTTAGATCACGCCTGCTAAGAGCCCTAATTGTAGGTGCAGCTGATAATAGTCAGAACAATCATCGAAGTCACCCAGCCACCTTGAATTGAAAAAGCAAATTTCCAAGTCAGGAACCTGAATTATTTAAATTTTTTTCTGACATTGTATTATATGGGTATTCTCCACATAAAGGTCACTTTTGCTTCACCGTGTAATATCTTTGTGAATATTTATTGAATTGCTTTACAATTTGGTAAAATTAATCGTTTTAATAACACGGACCGAAAGCATAAGACCAAAAAAGTTTTTATTTTACCTGAAAAATATATGAAATAAGCATTAAATACTTCAAAAAATGCCCTTTCCTTGTTCTCCACCTACAAGCTGCTAAGTTTTTGAGGAAAATTTTCGAAATAAAGGGTAATAAAATATAATTTTTCACTGGTACTTCCTGAAGTATGTCTCAAAAACTATTATTCGTGCATACCATTTTTCATTTTGTCGTACTTAAAGATAAGAGAATTTTAAGTTGAAAAGTTTCCCCCTAATTTTGTTCCTGGAACGTGTTATGACAATATGATGAGTTTTTGACGATTTTTTGTTGTTATTTTATTCAGTATCAATGTAATTCCTTGATAAATAATTCAAAGTATCACATCTGTATATGAATCAATGGTAACATTAAAAAGATTTACCTTCAAACTAACATAAAACGTGTTAAACCTTAGCGTATTTTTATTATGTGTACGCTCCAGGTAAATTGGACACTTTTCGGGAATATATTGTAACCTAACACATATTTAAAGGACGTCACAGTAAATAATTCTTCAAAACGACTTTCTAATTTATTCACACGTCACATAATCCCGTGCAGAAATTGCCCAACTTGTTCCCAAGTTCCGATCTGGGCCCGATCGGATTTTCCACATGTGGCCGCAAGGGGGCAGGTGATGTGGCTCGCGTCGGAACCACGTCGAAACGGGTTAGGTTAGACAAGATTATTTCAAGTTTTGTGTTGTCCTAGTGATATTGTTTTATTTATATTAAACTTAAAATGCGAAAAGCAAAAAGTAAATTGCGAGTTCGGAAGCAGAGAATTGTTGGTGAAATTTCCTGTATCCGCAATGAAGATGAAGGTAAGTTTTAATTCACTAGATTCAACATAAAAATCAGGAAACCTAACTCCCAGATGAAATAAGAAATTAGTGTTTCATTTGTTTTTAATTAATTTTTAAATCTAAATAATCTTAATAAACAGTGTAATATGTTTATTTTATTTTTAATGTGAATGGATGATTGCCAAAAAGTTGACCATTCTAAGTCCCTATCATTTTTTACATATTCTGTGAATAATTATTTTTTTCTAAATATTAGGGCAGAAAACTACAAATTTAAAATAGAAAATTGCTAAATAATATTAAACATATTTTTATAATAATTTGGGCTTATAAAAATCTATTGAAATGAGTTGCAAAAGATGGTTATGGAGTAATAAGTTAAATATTTTGCAGTTAAAGATAATAAGAATAAAGACTCTAAACTTTAAAATAATTTATATTTGAATTTACCGCGCTTATCTTGAAAGGTTTTGATTGGTCGACTGATCGCATTCAATTGTAAGCAGTGAAGATAGGCATCATTGCAAAGATAAATAATGGTGAAAAGTTTTTTGTTAGTTGTATCGTTACATTTTGGATCCTCTTCATGAGAGATATTTTCAGCTTGGAAAGATACCCGTAAGTTTTTCCAAACAAATTGATTATAAAATAAAGCATGAAAATTACAGTAATGTTTGAAAGAAAGTTCACAATTCATTTTTAGCTTCTGAAGATTTTCAGCAATGTATTCGAGAAAGCGTCGTCATTTTGAGCGCATTTACTATTTATATGAATAAAGAAAATGTTTTCAAGCTTTTTAGAAATTCATATGTTCCTAGTTATAATTGAAAATACAGGTTACTTTATACAAAATATATGAATATTCGGATTTGTATTTTTTCGAACATAACCTCACTTTTTAAATCTCTTTCCACGTGCCCCATGTGCGTTAATCAATCAATATCCCTATGGAGAGTGTTTGACACTGGTAACGAATTTAAAGCAAATACGTTTTTAACCTATGTTTAAAAAAATAAATATTGCCATTTTACGTTTTAAAAATCAGTTTTTTGCAGAAATTGATTCTCTCGGTGACTTTCAAGACAATGGATTCTTGCCCGAGTTTATAAAAAACCAGAACTGGCTCCGGATAAGGTTGAGAAAAATTTAAGGATAGTTTTTTTTTTATTTACTATAATTATTACTAAAAATATAATTGATCTAACCATGATGGTTTTTTTCTATTTAGATGACTTGCTGATAAGGAAAATTAGGAGTTTGAGGGCTGAAATTAGAGAAGTGCAGGCTAATAAAGTCTCTCCAATGAATATGTTCGATGATATATCGTGCACAAACTACTTCCCAAAGCTAACTATTTATTGCTATTAAAAAAACTTTTAAATGTCACTATTTGTAGAAAAAAAAATTAAAGGGGCCACATCTGGGCCAGACCAGGCCCACATTTTCGAGGCCCAGATGTGGGCCTGATCGGGTAGGGCGTTTCATTTCCGGTCTGCCGCTAGGCAGATTACCCTATCGGGGCCACATTTTTCCCGATCGGGGCCCGGTCGGCGCCACATCAAAATTTCTGCACGGGATTCAGTCAGGGATTAAACACAAATAGGTTGACCATGTGCCTCATGATTGTTTATTAAACAAAGCATCCTATTAAAATTATTCTATTTTTAAATACTTAAAATTGTTAAGAAATGAAATATCTAATGCATTTTGTCATGGAGAAATTCGAAGGTAAAGATTAATAATAATTTGGGGCCTCGCTCCATGAGCTGTCACCCGGGTCTGAGCTGTCAATTTCGACTACGTGTTTTTCAGTGTTCCTGTGTGGTGAAGTCTGTTTTAATTAATTCATTATGTCATAGGAGAAAACAATATATTACTTAAATGTAGTTTTGAGCAATTTTTGAAACCTCGAACAAATTATAACCTTCAAAATGCGTTTTTCTTCTTCTTAGAACTGATTTTATTTCAAATCTGACATGTTATAGGTCAAGTTTATAAGACCAATGTAATTTACTTTGATATTTTTATTTTTTATTTATTTTATTATTTCGATCCTTTTAGAAAATAATGTTAAAACATTCGAACTTTAAAAAAATATTGACGGTACTTCATTTTATAGGTTATGTGTGTTTTGCAAAAGTAATATTTATGTAAATTCAGTATTGTTGGACGAAATAAAAAAAGGATTAAAACATTAGCAAAGAAATGAAGAGACGTATGAAAAAATAAATCCGTGTTTTAGGGACGTATTCATCTGTTGTAAGCCTTATTAAACTAAAAGAACGTACTGTCATATGCGAGTATACGTGAAAATATAAGTTATGTTTTGCGAGCGTTTAAAATTTATTTATTTATGTTTTTTAATTTTGATGAATTATAGTGTTTTTTTAACAAAAATGTATGAATAATTATGAAATACTTTCTTGAATCTTAGAGTACTATGGAGTTCATTCGGCCATCTTATCACATTTCCATGCAGTGACCCAAATTACGGAAGGACAACCATTCGTACAAACATGTTTTTTTTTAATTTTTGAATCCATTATATTGGATAGACGATTTTGAGTTCAAAAATTCTATTTTGATATTTGTATTCAGCGTCATAAAGACCTTAGGATGACCATTATAGCATTATAGGACCAGCCATCTTGAATTTTGAAATTTCGCTATAATATTCGAAATCAGTGAACCGAAAAGCTTTAGAATACTCACTTCTATAGAAATCGGTCCATGAATCCCAATTCTAAAAAAAAACCGATAAATCTGTCACAAAATTGTTAATAAAAATTGAAAAAAATATTTTTAAGCTCAAATATTTGAGTAATTGCTTATTGTAGCACCAATAAATAGGCGTGATAAAAAGAACCTATTTTATAATATTTTTGCAAAAAGAGTTGCTTCCATCAAAAGTGACCTTAACATACAGGATCGCCCATATCAAAAAAATAGTTTGCAGTTAAGATTAAATAGTAAATACTATTCAATGTATAGATAAAATGTTTAGACATGGAAAAAATTAGAATTTTTTTGTTGTCTATTTGTCACAACTGTTCCAGACTTAATTGATTATACGTAATTAATGCGACGTCTAGGTAGTGGACAGCTATCCTCATCAGGCTAATTTAGATCTATAAGTAGGAATTGATACATATATTATAGTTAACAATAACATAAAATATGGTTGCTTCAAGAACAATAGTACATTTGGATTAGTATAAGTAGTGAGATTTGCTTACCTAGGTGTGAGTTAAACTAATATTTAAGTTTTTGAGTAAAATTAATACATTATTTTTGAGAAATTAAAATAAAATGTTGCATTTGGAGTCATTTTTTGGTTTTGGCAGTCAGATTGAAATGTAAAAATATTGTTGATTATGAAAGAAAAATTTCTGAAATTAGGATTAGTTTTAATTGGATATAAAGCTTATCTTGTTTTTCGAGTTTATAAAAGGTTTGAAGATGTTGTTTCATTATTAAATAAAGCTGCGAAGTACCATGGACGTATTCACTATGGCTGTATTTATTTGTGCTCATTTTATGAGCATTTTGCTTCCTCATAAGTATCAAATAAATTTGCTTCCTTTTAGAGGGAGGTGTTTTCTAGCAAAAAAAAATTGATACTTTCAATATTTTTCAAGCTTATTTGTCTGTATTTCCGAAAATTTTACTTTCAAAAAATCAGAGGGTCCACCGAAATATCAATTGATGTGTTCTGTAACAATTAACAACTTTTTAACTTACGGTAGTTTTATATTTCAAATTATAAACTCATGGAAAGAATGCAACTTTTCTTAAAACTTTCTGAGTAGCTATTGATTAATCAATAATGGTCTTCGAAACATTGTCAAAAGATCAATCCATGCGTCTCGAAGACTCGAACAATTGCGTCTAATGCAGTACTGTTATATTCACAATATAAGAAAATCCTCTTCTAAACAAGGAAACTAATTTTGTTGAAAAATTTAAAAACGATATTGGTAAGTTATGGTAGATCATGAAAAATTCTTAATTTTGGCAATCTATGCGTCTCGAAGACGCGAACAAATATATTATATACATGATAGTTGTATTCCCAATATTAAAAAAGTTTTTCTTATATCAACAAGATACACAACATATTTTTTTCAATTTATAAATCGGTATTGCTAGGTAATAAGAGGTTCTAGAAGGTTCGTCAATAGGTCATTCGACGTGCCTCGAAGACGCAAATAAACATGTCAGATACAGTACTGTAGTACTCCTAATGTTAACAAAGTTTTTCTCATATAAATAGAATAAACCATTCTTTTCAAACGTCATAAATCGGCACTGGTGGGTCATGAAAGGTTCATCAATAGGTCTATCAATGCGTCTCAAGGACGCGAACAAATACTCTACATGTAATATAGTCGTGTTTTGAATGCCAAAAAAGTTTTTTTTATATAAACAGAATAAACCGTTTTTTCCAAACATCATAAATCGGCATCGGTGGTTCATAAAAGGTTCATCAATAGGTCAATCGATGCGTCTTAAGGACGCAAACAAATACTCGACATGTAATATTGCCGTATTTTGAATATCAAAAACGTTTTTCTGATATAAACAGAATAAAACATTTTTTGAAACTTCATAAATCGGTACTGGTAGGTCATAAAAATTTCAACAATAGGTCGATCGATGCGTCTCAGAGACGCGAACACATACGCTAGATATCGTATTGTTGGATTTTGAAAATCAAAATAGTTTTTCCTATATAAACAAGGTAAAATTTTTCTTTTTAAATCTCTAAACGCAAGAAAAATCTACTTCTGGATGGTCGATCTAGCACAAAATCCTATCTGACCTGGATATGAATCGGAGCTACACTTCATCCAAATTTCATGATCGTAGCTCTTTTACTTTTTGAGATACGTTGAACAGGAAAAAGTTACACACACAAATTCATACAAGGACATTCTTTAAAAATTTTATTTTTGAGCTACTGGGGTCGAATTATATCAAAATATGTCAAAAAAGTACATTTAAAAATTTAGATCATTATAAACCTCCCTCTATGAGGAAGCAATTCAACAATTCAGATCAAAATTCATTAATTTTGTTAAATTCATATTTTTGTGCAGAAAATTAATTTTTCTTGATTGTAAATTTAACTGCTTGGTCGAAATTTAAGTTACTATGTTAAAAATCTATTAAACCAGTTAAAGATTCATCTCTTAGGTTGAAAATATGACTAATTTGTTAAGAAATTGTTTTTTCTCTGAAAATTAATTATTTTAACTGAAGATTAAACGATTCAATAATTCATTACAATGTATTGTTTTCATTACAAAATTAAACTACTTCTCTCTTTTTTTTTTGTTGAAATCTTTTTAGCTTAAAAATTAAACTGTTTTGCTGATGTTCAAGATTACTTCCATGTCAATGAAGATGAATGTACAACAAAATATTAACATTTTTAGGCAAACTGTTGAGTTTTCAACTAAAAATGATCAATTTTAAATCAATAAAGGATTAGTTAAATTTGTGGTTAAAAAACTTAATTTTCAACCAAAAACGAACAAAGAAAATCATATAGATGCATTCTAGGTGCAATTAAATCACTAATTCACATTTTATCAAGCATTACAAAAAATTGTTTACATTTATATTTTCTATGTATGATGTCATCTTCTGCGTTGAGCCCCAACCCCCTCATCACATATCGTCACAACACCTCTTGTCCCCCCCCCCCCCTAGCAGTTTGACATAGTTTTTGAACGGCTCGTGAAATATTATTATCATACCGTTAGGCCAAATCCCTTTCGGGGTGACTCGCTCAGTTCTATCCTCGTTAATCTTGCGGGATCATAGAATTTATATGGGAAAACGAAGTGAGGGATGTATAGGAGAAGGGCTAAATTTTAGATCAATCTAAAATTCTCATGTTGCTTATTTAAACAGCACGTACGTTCCGCAAGATCGCTTCGACAGGTTTTGCTGATGAATCTCTAGCGGTCACCCCAGGGGGAGAGCTTCAAAAATCGTTTGTTCCAGGCGTCTATCACTCCGCTGACACTTTCCTTACACATTTTTTAACAATTTATTTCTACGCAAGTCTATTTTGGTATAAGACTTTTGCTTCCCATACCTCCATACAAATTTTTGTGTGAGCCCTTCTGTTTCTGTGGCTCTTTATATCTGGCCGCTGTATGTCTCATTCATACATGCTGAAAGTAACCGGATTCAAACGGATAGGAATTAGCGGATTCAAACTAATAGAAATTTTGTATTCATTTCAATGAGAACTTTGCATGCTTTTTAATCATGTTCTATCGTCTGTTAGATTTTTAAATCTTAATCCGTTTGAATAATTTTCAATATGTGAAGCGGAATTTATTCCACCCCTATCCGTTTCAGTTCGAACTTTTGTATCCTTATCGGTCCGTGAGATGGTGTACTATTGATCCATTTTAATCCGTTTTCAACGAAAAATATTCTATCCTTTTTAATCCATCTTCAACTAAAAATAATCTATCCATATCTATTCTTATAAATCCGTCTTCAAGTAAAAATATGCTATAAATATCTATCCTTTTCAATAAATCTGTAAATAGTAATACTTTATCCGCGTCTATCTTTTTGAATCTGTATTGAACTAATAATATTCTATCCTCGTACATCAGTTTCAATACAAAAATTCTATCCGTATGTATCTGAAGTGAAAACTATAATGCTAATTCGTATTTTATTTCTCTAAACTATAATCTTATACCAAAAATCTTATCAGGTTCGCAACTAAGTAAAACTTTGTAATTTACCAAAGTTGAGGATAAGATTATATATTTAAAATATAGATCGGAACGAATAAAGATGAATTAAATTATTGGTATATACTAGTTATATGTGGATATATTTGTCTAATTACTTAAGGGTGTTGGTTAAGCTTATAGACTGAAAATTCTATTTTTTCATTTTACTCGAGAAGTATCAGAAGTAGATTTATCTTTTCGCTTCATAAATGTACATTAGGGTGGTCCAAAAAACGCTTTTTCGAAATTCGAACATTAACTCATGCCACCGGGCACTTCAAAATCCCATTTGATTAACATGGGGAAATTTTGGATTTTCGAAAAATTGAACTCATGTTTCAGGGTTTGATCGAAACGTGCCAAGTTTTGTAGAGATTGAAGAGGAGTACATATGAAATAAAACCATACTAATAACTTTCATTTTAAACCCACCCTCGCCCCCCCCACAGCGCCCCAAATATGACCCAAAAATAAAAAAACTACATTTTTACGTATTGTTGTTACTTTGTAGTAATTTCCGTCGTCTTTTTCATACAAATACTTAATAATGGACAATTTAAATATTTCCCATGGCTCTTTAAACAATTTTTAATTTCTTAAAAAAATGTAATTTATTTAAACAATTATTTATTCCCAACAAATGTAAAAAAAATCGTATTTTCTGATTGAAATGTAATAGTTTGTCATTGTTTGAAGAAGCAAATTTTTCAAAAAACATTATGTAATTATTTAAAGAATTAATTATTGTTTATTCTCAACATTTCTAAAAATTGACCCAGAGATGTCCAGTTTTTTCTCAAATTGGTATCCTATGCTACTTTTTGTTGAATAATTATATAATTTTGACACATATCTTTTAATGTTTAATAAGTTTCTATTTGTTTACACCATTTTGATTTGCTTAAGCAGTTTTTTTTCGAAAACTTCAAAAAATGAAATGAAATAAAATACATATAATTATTTTTCTGACTGTATAGTGTATAGAAAGAATTTATTAACCATTATTCAATTGTTTGAGCAAATATAATTTGTTAAAGCAATAATTTTTCAAAAACATTTTTCAAATCGTATATTCCGAATAAAACATAATATTGAATGATTTCGAGGAGTAGTAAATTCTATTTAAAAGGTCGCGTCATTGTTTGAAAAATATTTATTCGTTCAAGCAGATATCTGTTTAAAAATGTGGATCAATAATATAAAATATTACACATAGAATTATTGTCGTAAATATATTTTTTGTGCCTTTCAGTATGCAGATTCATATTCATAAAACTTTTTAATGCTATAATGAAATATAATCTAAATCCATTTAATATGCAGTCTAATAATTACAACGCTGATCACAAAATATTATTTTTTGGCTGAAGAAAATGTTCTCTTTCAGATATCTGGAAACTGTTTTCTATAATTTTTTACTACTTGCAGTAAGTCAGCCATCTATACTCAATTTGAAGGAAATTTGATGAAAAAACCAATAATTAATTGTATAAACAATAACATTAGGTTCTTAACAGAATTCATTACTCCTCGAAATTATTCAATATTATGTTTTATTCAAAATATACGATTTAAAAAGTATTGTTGGAAAAATAATTCTTTAAACAAATTATATTTGTTTAAACAATTAAAAAATGATTAATATATTCTTTCTATACACTATACAGTCAGAAAAATAATTATATGTATTTTATTTCATTTCTTTTTTT
>CAKNWT010224598.1:3003-16643 GCA_932066315.1 Andricus coriarius
TCTTATATATCCAATCCTGATCGGTTAAAAACATTCCAATTTCAACTTAAAATTGAATGGCGTCCATGAAAGTCTAAAGTTGTATTAATATGATTTTAAGTTTGATCAGAAATCGCCTAATGTTTTTAAGACTGTCGGAGAAAAATGATTAAAATTAGGCGATTTTCTGCTTTGTAGACACACTTCTATTAAAAAAAAGTTGGGCTTATTATCTAAAAAATATTTTAATTTTAGTATTTATTGAATAAAATAAGGCGATTGAATTTTAAGGTTAGAGCGTGAGTTTCTAAAGTTTTTTTTTCACTTAAATATTTTTCAACAATTGCTTTCACTTGTAAATTCTAAAACTTTGAAGAAATTATCATTTTTAATCTTAACAATCATTGTATTTACAGCTAAAATTTTATCATTTTAAAGTCTTGCAATGCAAAATTATTAATTCTCATCCTCAAATTTGTAAATAACTGAAAAATCTTCATTTCTTTGAAGATTCAAGAAATGTTAAACACGAAATTGATCAAGGCCTTAGTATTTTCACGTAAAGTGCAGAATTTGCATATAATAAATGTTGCTCTCATATACAGATCTGAAACATATTTGAATGTGCATACGCTATTTTCATGTTTATCATTTCATTTAAATAAAATTCCTAACAACCAAATATAAACTAGATCATGATTAACCATAAAATGACAGTATGTTTCAAAGATGTATCTTGAATTTACGTTATTCTACGGTTTTGATGATTCAATATTAATTTCTCCCAAATACAAATCGTTCAAACAAATTAATGATTAGTTAATAATCTAATCTTACTTTTTAAGTTGAATGGGAACATTCCATAATGGTTGCTTGACTTGTACTGGCGAGTCATGCAAAGAATTAAATAGCACACGCAGAAAAATGGAATTCGAAAATCTATAGCTTTTGTCTACAAATTTTTCCGAAATTTGTTGTATATTCCGAGATAAATTCGAAAAACCATGACCTTTATGGGTTTACCATGCTCTCACCATGAAAGTCAAAGTTTCGTGTATTTTTACTATCATTTTCGTAATTAGCTCGCCAAAATACATGAATGTACGGAGTTTCAAGATAATCGGAATTGTGTGCTTTTCGGAAGTTTATCGAAACAAAATAAACAAATAAAAACTTTACCTTGCATTTCTCCATTAAAAATTCAAAAATCTTTACAAATTCATGAAATATTATTAAGATGACGTTTATTTCCATCTTTCTCACGTGATAATTCAATATCTACACAGCCAAATTACTTTACCTAAGAATCATTTAGCACAGAGTTTTCAAGCTTTCCAATAGTTTTTTAGGAATATTCTTATCTACATTCAGATCAACGCTTTAAACTTTTAAATTCAAGACTAATTTTTAATAGTTCATTCGGCTAGTAGTCCGATACTATCCGTGCATTGCGTAAACTTAATACATTTTCAACAGTTTGATTTATAAAGCGAATTGTAGCAACGATTATCTATGATCGTAATTTTGACGGCTTTTGACATAAAAGTTCAACAGAGCTGTATTGACGCTTCAAATATATAATCTCCACCTGACCCTCTTTCTTACTATAAAATACAAAAATACATTCAATTAATAAACATTTTTTAAATCAATTAATGCTGTCAAGAATTTTGGTTTAGATGTGGTCTAAACATATTACATGAAAACTCTTTGGGATTCTAGAACTGTTGCCTAATGGAGTTTCACTGGCTAATTCTGCTGGAAGTATAAAAATCGAGCCGTTTCCTATGTTCATGCCCACCCGCTCTCCGTAGTGATTATATATTCCACGAAGAGTTGTATTATTATCCATTACTGCCACGATATCACCAGCAGAGGTTGTTAATACTTTTCGCTCTTTGGTTTCCATGCGTACGAAGGTACTACGTCCTTTGCGTAAATGAATTGGTTTATCAGTAGGAAAAGTATATCTTCGAATTTCGAATCGCCGTTGCGGATTGATGTGGGGAATAAGTCGAATATGCCCAAGTTTTTCAGGTTCATATCCCAGTATGAGTGAAGAACGATGCCTGGAACGAGGAGACCTAGACCTGACACGAAGCTCAGGCTCTGCAGGAGCAAAAGTTTCAGTAGATTTATGTCTGGTAGGAGAAGAAGAAGATCCGGTACGCGCAACACCAGGAATGGGAGTGCCATTAGGTAAGCAGTCAAACTGTGAACTCAACTCTGCAACAATAAAAAGATAATTAAATATTCTTCATATCGATAATCGTATGTTGGCATATCATGCACACCTATTGTCTATATTATGAGCATGAGCGACGTTTCTTTTAATTTTCTGCTCTCACCCCCCCCCCCCCCCTTATAAGCCGCCAAGGAACCAGGAATGCGTATGCTGGTATATCACGTAGATCTTGTGTTAATATGACTTTATGGGTCTTAAAAGGTCAGCGCTGCGCATCGTAGAGCTCTGGTGCAACAGCTCAGCGCTCACGGCATATCTGGAAAAGACCAGCCTTGTCATTTTGACGAAAAAAATACAAAGTGTCCAAAGTTGACGCCCCTGCATTCCGTGGTGAGAGGCTGCTGATCTCACACTCAGTTAAACACGTAGAAGTAATCCCAGATAGAAAATGGAACTGGGCGAAGCATCTTTGGGTACAATACTCAGCCGTGGTATGGTGGATACGGGTGAAATTTAAAACACACCAGGACGATTACAAACGCTAGCATTTAGGGGCGTGACAGGAGCTGTTGGAACTACGTCCACAGCGGTGATAGGATACTTGTTCTGCGAAAAGACCCTACACGTTGCGAAAACGGCCGGGGCGGCTCACGCGGTGGGACTTCTTGCAAGAGTAAATAAATGAAGTTGTGGGACTAGATAAACTCGGCTCCCAAGTGACACAAGCATACTGCCATTTCTATCAATGAGACAGGACAAAACAACGGAACGCTTCAACTTCACAAAGACTTTCCGCGTCTGCACCCCAAGTAGCGATAAGTCAAAAACAAATGGTATCCCGCAACTCCAAGAGGAAATCTGGTATACAGATGGCTCCGAAGGAGAGAAGGGATCAATAACAGGAATCCACGACAGCACGGGAAGAAGGGGAATAGGGATTCCGCTTGGGCGGCATGCCCCATTACTCAAGCAGAGGTCCTGGCCGTCCACCGAGGGAGAGCATCGTTGGGGATTAAACCGTTATTTCTTCTAACAATACGACTCGTTACGTCGACTGTTATGACTATCCACCGTTCCGTGTACCTTAAAGTTGCCACCTACAGTAAGGTTACCGTCACCAACAGAAATTGCCAACATACGAGTCTCAAGTTCATCGGGGTCCCCTCGCATCGTGGCGAAAGCTCGGGCTGTGTCTCCGGCCGTCCCGTAACCAGTGCCGTCCACCAGTAGGGTCGTAACTCCATCTTTGTCCTCTCTTGTTCACCGAGAGTTTGCCATCAGATCGGCCCTCATCGGTTCACTCTCCTCCGAGCCGGTGATTCCTTTTGCCTTCCTACCTCTCCCCCCAACACAATAAAAACGAATCAAAAGGTGCCCTCACAGCCCACTATAAACGCGGACCGGCCACTTCGCATGGCCGGGCTAAGCGCGTAGCAGCGCCTCATAAAGGGCGAGGCGAAGAGAGTATACTTGCAGAACTTCAGGCACTTAAATTTTTTTTCAATTGCAACTCGGACTAGCAGTTTTGGCTGAAAATTTACTTGTCCAGAGAAATTTGTTTGCCCAATTGTCGGGCGATACCCTTAGTTGGAAGTGTCCTATCTATGCATGTGCAAAGATGGTAGAGTCCTAACTGAGCAACTCCAGCTTGAAATAATTTAATTTTCAACTTACGCGCTCATGTATACACACGCTACTCCAAACTGCGCTCATGAAAAGACGGTACACGCCTGAGTTTCAACTCGTAGAGCTAGGATTGTGCCATATGTGCACGTAGGCGTGTCTGGTTGAAAATTTGTTCGATTTAAGTTAGACTTTCACATTTGGAAGAGTACAATCTTCAAATTCTGATTTGCGTGCAGGTGAGAAAAAATATACTTAAAATTATATAAATTATATTATTATATTTACCAATGGAATTGAGTATAACGGCCAAGGGTAAGACAAGAGTATGACCAATCCTCATCCTTTCTTAATAGACGCATAACTGATGAAGGTGCTAATGAAGACTTGTATTAACCAGATAAATCTGGAATATTTCAGCGCTTTTTTAAAATATATGATTCTTACATCCTATATAAGTTATCTTATATATTATAGGCATCAAGGTTGTCTTTATGAGATATAGACATTTCATTAGAGTCAGTTTCAAGAGAAGAAATTTAAATACTAAATACGTTGAACTGATACCAAAATTTATCAAATTTTTTAGGAAAATCCTGTGTTTTTATGGACAATTGATAGGGCAAATAGTAATTGTTTAATCAGTTTCACAGTAACTGCCAAAGATATTGTTTTATCACAAAAAAGCGATCGTCTATTGATCGTGTTTTTCACAGAGTCAAACGGAAAAGTCTAATACAGCACAATACGCAAATTTTCTTCTGTTGTTGCGAAAAGATGCTGTCCAATGCAGCGGAATCTTTCCCTATCTACTGGAGGGGGTACTCGCCCTTCCGAAAATCATTCCAAGTAATACTAAATAGGCTTATTACGCCCGTTAATATATAACATTACATGTATTAAAATCTACTACAGCTGCTAAGCGGGTGTTAGGTACTATTATGTAAATATTACACAATTATTACGCGGTTATTGAAAAGTTTCGCAGCAACAGAATTGCCTTTGTAGTGAATGATAAATGAAATGGGTCTCCTGCAGTCTCTGGATAAGAAACGTAGCATATGTATCTTTAGAGGCGTTAATATTCACTTATACACATCCATGTTAATTATAGTTTAATTTGGGTTCTTCTCAGTTTTAAGCGAAAAAGCATCGTAAGCGTCGAGCATTAAGTTCTGGAGTAGCTATTTCGGGGAAGATTTAATTTTATAATAAAAAATGACAATCCTTAATACTTATGCATTTTCTACAGTCAAATATCTCCAGTTAAGCACTTTGAGAGATAATTGCATAAAAAGTCATTGGTTATGCGCAAAATGTCAAAATTTTGCTTTCGTTCATCCAATTCGTTCATAACAACTGACAGACTCGCGAGAAGTGAGTACTGCGTGAAAGATCCGACAGATTGCTTTTGTTTATTTAATTTATTTATAATAGTAATGGTCGTCATATTTTGACACGTATTTTTATTAAAGTATAACTTCCAGAAACAGGACGTTATATAACTGCTGGTTATTTTCAGAGATGATTATTGCTGCCGTTAGAATATTCTACGTAGCCTCCGCATGCTATATGGTTGTGCTCCGCATCCTAGTAATATTTTGAGCCGTACCATCGTGGATAGGTGCTGCTAGTATCTATCAGTTATCTGGCGTTAGATGCGGACGGTGGCTATCCGGCATACCGATGCTAAATATGCAATAGACAGGGGTGGCAAATATCCCAGTATTTTAGTAAACCAGATCTAATATTTAAAAATGATTTGTCGACATCGATTATACTCGCGTAATTTACTGATATATTGTTGCTTTTAAGATTTTTGTTATTCATTTGCAACATTTGATAACAAGCTTATATATCATTTATTACAAATATCGAGGTTAAGTCGTCGTTTCTTATCTATCTAAGCGAGCGAGTAGAATTCTTCTGACTTACCTTCGAATCAGTTCTGAGCATCTCTCCATATTTCAGAACTAAGTACCGTAAGTGAAATATACTCAAAAATACTTATTCCTAGGGTAATGGAAATCACAGAAGAAAATATGTGGGAAGTCCAAAGTGGACTTATGCCAGGAAGTAAACTTTGGGAAGTCCTTAAAGAGTGCGGAATCCATGGATGGCTCCTACAAGCAATACAAACAACATATGCAGGCAGTAAAGCGAGTGTAAGGATTAATGGAAAACTTCGATATTATGCAGGGTATTAGACAAGGACATCTTGAAAGAATGAAAGATGAACGACTGACCAAACAGGTGTATAAAGGTAAAGTAAATGACAGAATGCCCAGAGGTAGACCGCCGAAAGAATGGTTAGAATCGGTGAAGGAGACATTAATCCGAAGAGACATAAGAAGCCATAGAAACACAAGCGCTTGCATGCAAAAATGCATGGACGTGAAGGAAGATTGAGTAGTATGCCAGGACAGAAAAGTTTGGCGACAAATAGTTTATAAGAAGAATGTAAGTAGAGTGTATGACGCCTGAAACAACAAAGACCTTGCATACTAATGGGCTTAAGTGGGGAACCACACATAACAATTTTGTGAGACGTTCCACGTGGGTTGATGGCCAGAGAGATTGGTCAGCAACCTGGGTCGCAGCAGTGTTGCGGAATAAACGTGTTATTTAAATATATAACACAAGAATTCTAGATCAATCTAAAATATCTATACCTCACACCTATATACCTACCTACCCTATACCTATATATCCATCCAGACACTATTACTCTCCAACCAAACAATTCACGCCTACCCCGAAAGGGAAACGGCTTAATGTTATAATGCCGCCTTGCTTCGAAGAATTATAATTTGGCGTTCGCCAGAGGTAGACACGGGAACCTTTCAAATCGCTCCTTGTCACCACTTGGTACCACGTGATGTTTTGTGCTCGGTACGATGCTGTATTTGGTTCTTGTTGCTCCTGTCGCCACGAGTTGTTTTCCAATGGGGTGCGATGCCCCCTTGAATTCGTAACTTGTCTCAGCCCTGGCGTCTCAATCGAAAGCTACATGCCTCTTGTTGTCGGTTGCGGCGTTCAGTTGCCATGGCTTCGTGGGCTGCCAACACCTGTTCGTATGTAGTTGTGTCCAGTGTTTGACGAGCGCCATGTGTTGGGCTGGCTGTTGAAATTTTGAGTTTTGTTGCCCCAGTCTCGAGGTTTGGGAGCACCGGTGTTCGTACTTCCGAACTTGTCAAATTCTTCGAGTAATTCAATCAATTGTTCACATGAATTGATACTTCGGTCGATTATAGCGTATTTTATTTCACCACTATAGTGCCTTGCAAGCTTCCGGATTACCTCCTCTTGCTCTGGTGTTGGAAGTAGTTTGCGAATGCCTGCAATCGTTTTCGTAGCATATTCAGCTGTAGATCGGTCTTTACTGGGTTGATAAAATCCAAAATCCAAATTCCAACTTTTTTCACCTTCTGTTGTGTCTGCTCTCCCCAATATCGTTGTTGGAATTTCGTGAGATATGATTTTAGACTAGTGAAGTCATTTTTTAAGATCGGTCACTAATCGCTAGGCGGTCCTGAAAGGGATTTTTCAATTAGGTATTCCGCGTCACAGGCTCTAGGGCGTACAACTTCCCAATATTGATTAAGTTGCTGTACGTATATCATTTGACTTCCTTCGCCATTGTACTCCAGGAGGACGCACTTAATATTCGGTTTGGCTTCAGATAGTGTATCATTTTCCCTCCTCTAGAGGGCCACTGTCATACGTTAGGCTACTCTTGCATGGGCGGTCTTAAGTCGATTTCACTTGGCCTGCATACGGTTTTGCCTCTATTTCAGGCTTTGTATGGCATTTGCCTCTAACGAGCGGCTAATGCTGTTTTCCAACACATCTATTTACGTCTGCAATATTTGATTCTTTTCTGCCATTCGTTTGTCGTGGTATCTTATCTCGTCATGAAGTATTCGTTGAATGTGTTTCTGGTATACCTAGTTGGATCAGTAGATTGTTCTGCAAGTGTTCCAATGAAATGTTTCGAACCGTCGCAATCAAATCCTCTTGATTCCTATCTTCGTCCATAGCTAGTATTCTTCCTGCTCTGGAGGAACAAAGTTTATTCTTAAGATCCTACTCTGAGCTATATTTAAACATGATTCCTATCACCTGAGCTACTCTTAATGTCTAAATCTCAATTAAATATTGTAAATCTCTTCATTTATTTACTGGCGATGTATGCCTTAAAAAAAAGCCTTAGCTCCACTTAACATTTTTCTCAACATAATATTTTTTGTTCTTTACCATATTTTCTCTATACTCTCGATAAATGGATTTAATTAAATCTCTCTTTAGTCATCTGTCTCATTTTCTTTCTTAAATCAAGAAATTGCGATATAAACTATTCTGGTTTTAATCAACAGGCTTCTTTTGTATACATACCTAAATCAAGTAATATTATATTTTTAAATTCTCAGTATAGACTACCGCCTTCAAATTTCAATGAGTATTTAAAACAGGTGTCTGCAGAGCATATGCCTTTTTTAGAAATTAACTTATTTCTTATACGGTAGCTACTACCGATTGTCCCTATTCAACGATAGTTTTAATCTTATACACAATACAATGTCGTAATTACCCTAATAATATTCTATTCACAATTTTATAGTGTGAATATAAATCAGGTAAAGAGTGGCCCCTTGGAAGATTCTTTGAGTTCGCTCACGAAGAAGAAAGCCTGAGTCAAGTCACCCTCGGATTATAAATGCGTTTCTGGTGCATCCCGGTTATGCTCTTATCGTTTGGGGTGGTTCAATGGACGAAGAACGAGCTTATGGCCCTTGATATCACCACATGTAAGATCATGCATATATGTATAAAAGCTTGCATATCAATTCGTCAGTACCACGATTATACATTTCACACCGTCAAGGCATACGCGGACTTCTAAATGTCCAGTGTCTTCATACCGCATTGTTCTAAGTACAGCTTCCATCGCTGCCGATGGCAGAGATCCTCTCCTAAAAATGGTCAGGAACCACAAGATGATTGGCAACGGAGCGTTCCTTTACAAAGCCGCGGAGCAGGCGGCTGAGACCCTTAGCCTGAAGTTTAACATCAGAAGTGAGGAAAGTGCATTACTCCATCTAGATGCTTCACTTCTGAAAGCCGAAGTAAAGAAAGAGGAAGTTGAAAAATTCCACCAACAGCTACTCGACAAGGTAATGCACGGAAATTTTTACACGAATGTAGAAAAACAGTCCTTGCCGAAGGAGCAAACTTGCACTTGTCTCAGATCATCAGGGCCTAATACAGGTACAGAATGTTTCATTTTCGCATGCTAGGACGGTGTCATTTCCACCTTAGTATACCGTGACCGGATTTCATGTCTAGAAGTTTTTAGCGATGGGTGCAGAGTGTGTCATGCACACCCGGAGTACCTAGAATGCATACTATCTGGGTGTCCCACCCATTTTAAAATAGCGTATGTCAACAGACATAATGAGGCCCTGAGAGTTCTTTATCACCATCGGACAGCAGTCTCCGCTGCATACTCGAGACCTGATATTGTTCTCCGAGAGAACAACGACTGTACTCAAAATATTCGAAAAAGTAATTGGTCCTTGTGATCGGTGCTGTCGGAGGTGGAAAAATAACTCGTGTTTTGAATAAGTGTATTAATTTTAAATTTTACAAAAACAATTTTCTACACCTTACCTTTCATTAAGTCTATTAAACATTTAAAAATCTGTATTGATTCATGAAACAACAATTTTTTTGTGAAAGCATGGTGAATAAAAAATAAATTAATTTTCCTTGCTCCTGCCGCAAGTTAACGTTGAAATTGAAATTACTCAATAATAGGAAGTTGATGTTTATCTGTGTCACGTGATGATGCAGTACCAACAAGGTCAAATTACTTCACCTAATGATCATTTACCATATAATTTGATCATCTTTCCAACGGATTTTTTCAAATATTTTTATCTATATTCAGATTAGCGCTTCTTACTTTAAAATGCAAGGCTAATTTTGGCAGCCGGCTAGTAGTCCCATACTAGCCGTGTGTTATGTACGATTCACAAGTTTTGGCCTAAGATTACATTCGAAAGATTCATTCCAAGAAGATTTCAAAGATTCACCAATCGTTATGATTGATAATTAAGTATTCCATCATTTCCAGGTTTAAAGCCAGGAACGATTGTTAGATATCTATTGATTGTACTTTTGAGGGCTTCTCACAACAAATTTTAATGAAGATACCGTAAAATGTATGCTATATTGTTGCTCCAAATACATACTTTCTTACCCTCCTTCTTACTATAAAGCACAAAAATCCGTGTAAATAATGTACATATCTAAAGTTATTTAATGCTGTGAAGAATTGTGGTTCACACACGGTCTAAACATATCACTTTAAAACTCTTTGGAATTCGACGCCTATGGCCTAATGGAGCTTCACTGACTAATTCTGGGGGCAGTATGAACTCCGCTCCGCTTTCCATGTTTATGCCCATCCGCTTTCCATAATGGTTATATATTCCACGAAGACCGGTATTATCTTCCATTATTGCAACTACATCACCACTGGATGTTGTTATTACTTTTTGTTCTTCTGTTGGCATTCCTACAAAGGTACTTCGTCCTGATCGCAAATGAAGTCGTTTCTTGGCAGGAAACGTGTATCTCCGAATTTCGAATCGCCTTTGCGGATTGATGTGGGGAATGAGTCGAATACTTCCAAGTTGTTTAAGTTCATATCCAAGTATGAGTAAAGAACGATGCCTGACAGGGGGAGTCCTGGTCCTGGAACGAAGCTGAGGCTCTGCGGGAGCAAAAGATTTAGTATAATGATGTTTGGCAGGAGAAGAAGAAGATCCGGAACGAGGAACACCAGGAATAGGAGCGCCATTAGGTAAGCACTCGAATTGTAAACTTAACTCTGCAACAATAAACATATGATTAGATGTTTCTCGAATCAGACAAACTTATGTTGGCATATCATGAACTCCTTGCGGCAATATTATGAGCATGAGTGGCGTTTATTAAATAAACGGTGTGGAGAATTTCATGGGCAGGATATTCTAGGGTATGGGATTCTATACACGCATAAAATTTGTCTTATAAAATATATAGGTAAAGTTGTCAATACTTTAAATTGGGTTTAAAAGAATATTTAAAACTGCCTAAAGTAAATCTTCGTAGATGACAGTCTACAACAAAAATGATTGGTACATTACATCATGAAAGGCACATGTTTTACACGATTTCATTCTACACTCGAACTTTAATTTATGCACAGTTTTGGTTCTGACCTCTAAATCAAATTGAAGTTCTCCAAACCTAAACATCAGTGCCGCGTGAACACTGTGAGTGAACTGACGCAATGTAACGCAGCCTGTCCCAGTTTTGCGGTTAGGCCGTTAGTGTACAGCGCACGGCGTCAATTCTCGAAACGCACTTTAATCTGCTGAAATTGAAGTTCGAGTGTATTTATTTTTAAGGATTATTTCAACGTTCTCTTTTATTTTTTCAGTGTAATGTGAGGAGATAAATAGGACACAGAATAGGTATGTAAAGTGTAAACTGAGGTTGGCAAGGAATATGCCTAATTATACTGTTGGGAAGGAGGTGGGGAGAACGAGTTTAGGGATTCTAACAGGGAGTCGGGCGAGTAAGTACGAGGAAACGTTTTTAAAAGAGAGGGGAAGTAAGCTGGTTAGGAAGCTTTGGTGGGAGAAGAAGAATAGGAGTAAAGAGGGGAAGATGGAGGTTGAAAGTGAAAGGTATTTTAGAAGGAATGGGCTGCAGAGGAATGAAGTGAAAAGGATTCAGGAGGAGGGGGAAAAGGTGTATGAGGTGGTAAAGATGAACGGCATGGAGCGAAAGAAGACCGAAGGGAAGCAGATAATAAGAGGGTCAAGCTTCAATGGGAATTATGGGTGAATTATGATAAGGGATAGAGCGCAGTATTTGTTTGAGAAAGGAGAGAAAGGAAGTCAGGAGCTTATAGCGAGGACGAGGTGTAGATGCATGCATGGTTTTGATACGTTCTGGCTTTCTAGGGTACACACGATATGTAAATTAAGCGAGAAGGGGTATGCAAGGGTTGAACACTGGCTGGAGGATTTCGAGAGGGTGGAAAAAAAAGATAAGCACGGCGGTATCACTGCCAGAAAGAGGAGATACAAGGGCGGTTTCATAGGTGAAGGGGGCGTTGGGTGAGATGGAGAAGATGGAGAAGAGGAGAAGGAAGGAGGAAGAGGAATGGCGAGGGAAAAATTTCAAAGAGGAGAGGAATTAAATATAAGCGAAATCGGAAATATTGTAAATAATTAGTAGATAAGTCAGATAAATTAACCGCGGAGGCAGAGTTTGGCAATGCGAGGCGAAGCGAAATATAGGGACATGCGTGCGACGCGAAGCAAAGAAAGCAACGCAATAAGAGCGAGCGGTGGTAAAATTAAGGTAGAATTAAGGTTTGGATGGGTGTTAGATTCTAAGAAATAATTTTCAGACAAAGTCTGTAAAACATGGAAGTGTGAGCAAGGCAATTTTTCAGGGCCAGAAGGCCGAAAAAGATGCAAAATTTATGCACATTTAATTTCTGAAAGAATTTGCAAATCGGCCTAGAAGTTTTGGCTGAAAATTGATTGGTTTAGAGAAATTTTTTTGCCCCATTGTGAGTCTGAAATGGGCAACTCTAGCTTGAAACAATCAAATTTTTAACTGACACATCCACATGAACATATGGAACTCCAATATTTGCTCATGTAAAGATGGTAAACGTCTGAATTTTGTTTTAAGTCAGACGTGCACATTCAAAACTGTACAGTCTTCAAATTCTGATTCAAGTGCAGCTTTAAGAAATGCACTTAAAATTATATAAATTACATCATTATATTTACCAATGAAATTGAGTATAACCGCCAAGGATAAGACGAGAGTATGTTCAATCCTCATCTTCGCTAATTACAGGAATAACTAATTAATGTGGTAATAAAGAATTTGATAAACAATGTAAATAATGAATATTCTAGTGCTTTATTGGATTAAATAACATTTATCTGACAGATGATAGGCTTCAAGTTTGTCTTTGTGAGATATTAACATTTCATCAGAGTATTTCAAGGACAACAGTTCTAATTCTAAATTCGTTATACTAATACAATAATTCATAAAATGTCCTAATTACGTTTCTTGCGCTTTTAAATACGTACAATTACATCATGCAATGCAATAATTAAGTTGAGGGGAGGAAGACAAGGTTTGGATTTGAATTTGGCGCCATAATCAAATCAAGCATGTTGTAGTCAACCTGAAGAAAAAAATCCCAGATCAAGATAAAAGAATTGAGAAAATCGGAGTACAAATATTTTGTCTTAAGGTTCGTCTTAGCCAGTCTTGAGTTCGTCTCCAAGACGGTTATATCTCGCTGGCGGCCAGGGGCGAGAGTTAGGAGTCGGAGATGTAAGTCTTGAGTTTATGACTAAGATTTACGACGGTTTTCGGAGACAAGGCCAGGTGGACTTTTCTTAAGACAAGAAGTTTTATTGCAAATCTGAAGACCAGCCGAGGCAGACTTGTCTCAAGATGAGAAGTTTAAGTCTGAAAAATAAACAGAATTTTTTCTGTAGTAAATTATATCACCAATTTATGGCTTTAATATTTACTAGGGTCAAAATTACAAAAGTTTTCATTTGGGAATTTTATTTTCCATTATACTTTGACCTCTATAAACTATGGATCCCATCGACATGGCCTGCCATTTCCAGGAATCAGATAGCTAGGCTGGGGCCAAACAGTTCACATCACCTGAGGATTAAAATTTTACAACCAATGAAACGTTTTATTTTGCAATTAATGATTTTCTAATTCAAAATTTGGAACCTGTTAGTCT
>CAKNWT010224607.1:0-11099 GCA_932066315.1 Andricus coriarius
AATTGTTTCAAAATTTTTGTTTAGCACTTTTTAATAAATTTCAATACATATTTTATTATTGATATATTTACCAAATTACTTGCCTCTCTAAATTTAAATATCACTTTTAAAAGTAGCATATTTCACTTTTTATTTCGTTTGTCTTAGAATATACTATAAACATTTTAGAACAAAAATTTGGAAATATTTCGGGGCATCGACTATAGGATGAGGCTTACTGTAAAAATAGTTTTAAAAGGATTGATTCTCTGGATCAAAAGTTATCGAAATTTGAATACTTCATGTATAATAAAGTGAGCTTGTTTTATGTCTAAAATCTATAGCGAAACAGAATAAGGTTATAAAGCACCGAATGCGGTTCAAGTTAATTGAATCAGAATCATACTCATTCAAGAAAATCTGTCTTTTATAATTCAAAAACTGATAAAATTGCGGCGGTTTTTCTGGAAATTTGCGAACCTAATTTTCTTAAAAACAGCAACGTTTTTGAATCCATATTTTCGAAAAATTTGATACTGATATGGTGGATATATCCGATTAGAATTTATTTTGTATACCCATGTTACAGAGAAAAAACAAAATTTGTTATCTCTTGAGAAATAAAAATTGACCTTTTTTGCAAAAGCAAGGCCCGATATAAGAAAAAACCGGTGGAAAAAATGATCTAACCTTTTGAATTTTGGTTTAATGACAAAATTCCTTGAGAATAGTTTCGACAGATATTTTATATCTAGTACAAATTTGAATTGCTATTCCTTAATCTACAACAAAAATCTTTTGCTTTACCATTTTTTGGAAATTTTGAAAATACTGAAAGGCATATAACTTTTTTAATTTTCATCTAAACGGAAAATGTAGCTGAGATGGTGTCTAAGTATATTTGATATCTATAGTGAAAACTTTAAATACAATTTCCTAATCTATCAGAAAAATATTTTTTTCTATTTTTTGAAAATTTTCAAAATTTTGAAAAGTATATAACTTTTTCAATTTCTCATCAATATTGAAAATTTTATTTGGATAATTTTCAAGTCTCTTACAAAAAGATAAACTCTCGGTTGTAAAATTCGATATATCTAATGTTTGATATATGTAATATTTGTTTTTACAATAAGACAATAGTAAGCCAGGATATAGCGTCACTATTTCAAGAATTACTATTGTGTAAATGCCAGATATTGATCATTATCTTCGAATATTTAAACTAGAAGGAAAATTTTGTAGACAAGTTTGTTCCTCCTGTTGATTTACATACTGAAAGGAATAACTTTGCCCTATCAACTTTTTTATATCTTGTCTTGTTTTCGTAAAATAGTTGAACTTTATTTATGAAAGAAAAATATCTCCTCTCCAAGACATATTAGTAACAAATTTGAAAAAATCAGCAGAAAAAACGCTGGGGGTATTGAAAAAAAGAAAGAAATACACGTAGAATATAAATACAATACAAAATAACATTGACTTCAGAATTGTCAGAAAAAGCGCAGACATCTTGTGTGCTTTTAAAGTAGTTGAAATTTTCCGGTGGTTTGGAAACTAGAATGAAATGAATTCGGCTAACTAAAATAATAATATAATATTACATAAACATTAAAAATGTTAATTTATTTTCACTATCAAATCTTTTAAAATTGCAAAATTTCATATTATAAGCCTTGATAGTCAGTTTTAAATGTTTTAGATTTCAATATACTGAGTTCTTTGGTTTCAATCTTAAACACACAAATTTTCTGTTTTTTTCTTTTACATTTTTGAACTCGTAGAATCGTGATTTCATGTATCCGTGTTAATGTATTTTTAAAATTCCAAACTATGTCTCAATACTTTTTCATGTTTTTCTTTACCATTTTGTCAATTCTATATTTTTTTAAATATTAATTTAGTTTAAAAAAAGTTTCAACGGTAAGAGTTTCCTTCTTTTAGTTTTTCATCGTTATTTAATTTCTTAATTGTAAATTTACTTCCTAATTATGATTACGCGATCAGTAATGTGCCATTTTTGTGATTCAAAGTATATGGCTTCGAAGTGAGGAAAGTTTGAAACAGACTATATTGCTAGAACTGGACTTGAACGAAAAAATGGATACCCAATAGGGCTGTTGTCTTTCCTTTTGAACGTGCAAGATTTCAGTTGCGGTTTATGGTGAGGGAGGAAGGTACCGGGATGAAGGCCACATTACCATCTCAGGTGGTGCACCTGTCTTTTTAAAAGTGTCTACATTTCTAGGGCACAATTGAGACGAAATTATACCTACCTTTTTAAATCATCTTCAATCTTACTGGAATTTGTGAGATTCGTAATAAATCCGAACCTATTCATTTCTATTTATCACTTTTTACGGTAAGCTCGGCAAATAATAAAATTCTTCTACAATTTCCCAGTAGGGTAGGTCACTTTTGGGATGAATTTCAACAAAATCTTTTCAATTTTTCGCAGATTTAAAATCAATTATTTTTCTGAAAAATAATTCCTATTTACTTCGCCCCTATTTTCGGAAAAAAATGTAATAGGTTTGTGAATAACATAATTTTTTGGGGGTACTTGAAAACTTTGCAGTGACAAAAATGCACTAGGAAAAAAATCGCCAAGACCTAGGAATCAAAATTTGACATACAGCGAATTTCGTAAATGTTGATTTTAGTATTTAACGAAGAAATCTTTATAACATGTGGATTAAACATTTTTCTGAGCATGCGTGAGCTTTTTAAATGTAAAAATATTGTATTTGGGCTTAGACATAAACAAGAAAAAAATTCACAAGAACCACTAGTCGAAATTAGAATTACAGTAATTTTTTATTTATTTTTTTTTATTCCTGAGCCTTGTCGATTTTTTTCTAGTGTATTTCTATGCTTACAAATTTCAGACATGCTCAAGAAAATGATAAAATCACAAGTGAATAAGATAATTCTATTAAATAACAAATGTCAAATATTCAAATACTTCTGTGATTGTAATTTCGACTTAAGTTATAAACATAATTTCACTAAATACCAAACTCAACATTTTCAAAATTGGTTGTATTTGCAATTTTAACAACTCCTTATCTTTGGCGATTTTTTTTCTAATACATTTTTGTCACTGGGAAATTCTCAAGTACCCGGAAAAATTCTTTTCCGATTTTCAAACCCGTTAAAAACTTTTCCGAAAACAGGGCTGAATTAGTTAGGAATCATTTTTTAGAGAAATGATTGACGGAAATTCGAAAAAAATAGAGAAGATTTTGCTGACCACCAGGTATGTAAAACAAAATTGAAACTCAAGAAAATTTAAAAACGCTGCAAACAAGAAATCGTTTAGACCTTTTTTTCGAACGCCGCTAACCAAGCTGGCGTGTCAATTGATTTATAATTTAATTATACTCCTTTAGGTTCTCAATACTTTACTTTTCATGACATTAAAGTTTGCCACAGATATGGACTTGAAACTTATGTAATTAATTTTTTTTTTAAACTAAGAGTCTTATCGGGAAACTGAAAACACCTCTGGATTCGTCTTCAAAATATAAAGATGCAATTTTTTTGTTATTTTGTTTAAACTATTTTAAAAATAGATGCTATTTTATAGTTCTGCAATTGTTATAAAAAAAACTAATTGTCGGATTGAAAAATGGACAATACCAAAGCATTCCTCTTGAAAATATCTCTAAGGCCTTTTTTTCTAACCATTTGTTGAGCAATAGGGTCATCCACTATTTTTTTTCATTTTTGCATATTAAAGTATATGCTCTAAAATCACTAATAATACCAGCACAGTGCAAAGAAACTTTTTTTCGAAATTATATTTGAAAAAGAAAAATTTGTACATATTTAAAATTCCTATTTCTTTCGCGCCCATTCCGCCATCTTGATGTGACGTAGCACGCCGCCAAACGCTTGTAAATAAGCCGGGCGATTCACGTTTTTTCATAAAAACGGAAAGAAAACAGCATTACCTTCGGTATTATATGCCTAAATGTAAGAACACCTATGTCAAAAAACCAGGAAAATTATTTATATCTATACTCAAAGGTGAGGAACGAAAAAAATGATACAAAATTGTTCGGCGTGACATGTGCTCTACCGCATCTTTAACGTCAACAGTATATTGTATCGAAGATCATTTCAACAAATACTTTTATATTGAATAGAAAAATATAAAATATGTTTCTTTATAGCATAAAACTAGTAATTGACTTACATTCAGCGGTGTTATATATATGGGGTTTTTTCTGAGATGTTTTTTCCGGGATGTTTCTGAGCTATAACCTCGCAAAATCAAATCGTTTATTTACGCAACAAGTATTATAAAATAAAGTATTTATAAAAGTAATTATGAAGCTTATAATTATAAATTTTATAACAATTTTATAGAAGTATTTATAAAAGCATGTATAAAAAAAGTGAGGTTAGGTTTTCTGGATGCAATATTGCCCATATTGCATATATGTTACGATTCGCCTAAAGCAATTATCATTCCAAATTATTAAATTAAATAAATAAAAATAAATGTTTCAAAGAATTAACGCCATTCATCCCATTTACTTATTTTTTCGCTTTTACTCATTGAGTCTCAGCAAAGTTGAAATTGGAGGACTTCGAAAAAAAATCATTTGTCACAAGTGTAATTACGTTTGGAAATTTATCCCAACTGGTTTTAACGTATCCAGACATACGGATACCCCATTCAAATAAACCCTTTTAGCCAAAAAACGTTCAGAATTAATTATTTTGATTGTTTTTATCAAACTGACCATGTATTTGCTTCGGTTTTGACGGCTGGTGACGTCACACCAAGTGTTTCGTGCCATGAGGGCGCCACATGTTTTCTTTTATAAATTGACATTTACGGTGGCTATTTTATCAGTTTTTAATAAATTATTATAAATTATTAAATGAACAAAATTAAGTTTTAATTTCACATTTTAATTATTTGGAAGTCAAAGCTTATAAAAAACTCAACTATAAGGCAAACAAAATTTTTTTGGACGACCCTATTAGAGCATTTATTGTTTAGCGTACTTTTTGAAATTAAAGTTCAAATCATCGACAACTGCAATTTGATGATTGTGAATTCTCTTTGGTTGAAGCACCTTCGGCTTTAACGAACACATTCTCATCACGTAAATCGTGCTTCCCACTCGATTTTGTCCAAAATATCAAGTTTTTTACATTATATTCAACACGTTTATATAAAATGTATATATTATTATTATACATATATTTCAAAATAAAATAAAAATTTTATTTATCGTGATTACTTTCATATTTGTTTCTTATTTTGCATTGAATTTTGTTCTCAGCTATCCTGAAAAATGTATCATTTCAATCAATTTATATTATTACAATTCATAATATACGTTGGTATTGGGACATACGTATTTGCATTGTCTTATTTTTGTTACTGAAAAAAGTGCGCATTCTATAAGAAAGAAGAAACAATTTTGTTCTCAAACATTTTTTCGAAACATATGTCATTTTTCCATAAATTTAATTTGTTTATTTTCAATATTATTTTTTACGATTTAAGCTAAAAATACGCATCCTAGCGTAAAGTGGTTATAAGCAAATTTGTAGATATAATTTAGGCGCACAATTTTGTTAAATAAAATGTTATTGAAGCTTGTGTCCTATTTCCAAAAAGTTAATTTTTTTATTTTTAGTATATTTTCACAAACAGAGTTTATAACAAATTTGTAGATATTTTTTGATGAAACAACTTTTCTCTTCTTATTTTTTTTTCGTCTCCAGTGCCGTTTTTCAAACAAAAAAATTTTTAACTTATTTTTTACGTATAAAATCGTTTATAACAAAAACTACGCATCCTGTGATCCTATATTTTTTGTATGAGCAACTTTTGACCATAAATTTTCTTCATAGTTTTTGTCCTTTGTCCAAGAATGGAATTTTTTTATATTTAATGTTGTTTTTCACGGATGAAACAGAAACTAAGCTTTCTATACAAAAATGATTGCGAACAAATTTGCAGCTTTTCTTCAGGTGAACAACTTTTGTTTTTATATTTTTTTTGGTAGCTTGTGATGCTTGTCCAAAAATTTCATTTGTTAAATTTTTAATGTTATTTTTTACGGATAAAACAAAAACTACGTGTCTTGTAAAAAAAGAGATCAATAACAAATTTTCAGATTTTTTTTGTGTGCGTAAGTTTTGTGCATTCTTTTTTTTTGCGTATATTGTATAGTTTCACCAAAAAGTGGAATTTTGTATTTTTTTATTATTTTTGTGCTGTCAAAATTTTAATTTTCGATTTTTCACGAAAAATCAAAAAGTTGTTATGATATTCTCGTAGGGCTTCCAAAAAGCAACATTTTTGTTCTCTTGACTTTTTTCATATCGTTCGTTGTTTGGCTCAAAATGTTCATTTTCGTTTTTACATTCTCATCTTAATGAGAAGGTATTGGTTTTATGTAAAATTTGTCTTAGTCGGTTTTCATCAAATCTCGACGTTTTAAGATCCCCTGAGCTAGAAAAGATTATTTTTACCAAGGTGTCCCGTCTGTGGTCTGTCTGTAGGCACGATAACTTTAGAAAAATGATCAGATTGGATTGAGCTTTGGCACATATTTCTTTAAGCCCTAAAAAAAGGACAAGTTCGTTAGCCAGCTATTTTTGACAAAAATTCAAAATGTGAGCACATTTTGAAAATGTTGTTAGTAGTACTCAAAAAGACAAACAATTTATCCCAATGAAATTTTTCGATAAAAACAAACTTATCAGAGTTATAGCTTTTTCAAAATACAAATAAACAAACGAAAATTAACATTTTAAGCCGAACAACGCACGATATGAAAAAAGTTTAGAAAAAGAAAACGTTTCTTTTTGGGAGCCCTACAAGAATACCCTAATGACTTTTTTGAATTTTTTCGAAAAATTGAGAATTCAAATTTTGATCAACAAAAAATAATTTAAAATTAAAAATTCCATTTTGCGGTGAAACTATGCAAGATATAAAAAATCATAAGAATGCAAAAATCGTGCACGCAAAACAGATTTACAAATTTCTTATTAATCACTATTTAATAGGACGTGCAGTTTTTGTTTTATTCGCCAAAAACTACATTGAAAATAAAAAAATTTAATTTTTGGACAAACGACACAAGCTATGAAAAAAAATTAATAGACAGAAGCCGCTCATCCACAAAACAGCTACAAATTTTTCCTCAACAATTTTTAGATAGGACGCTTAGTTTTTGTTTTAATCGTAAAAAATAACATTAAAAATAAAAAAATTAATGTATTGGAAGACAACACAAGGAAAGAAATAAAAATAATACGCAAACTTCTTCAATCAAGGAGGATGTACAAATTTTTGATTTATAATTATTAGAAAAGGCGAGTAGTTTTTTTTAATCCTTAAAAATAAGAATAAAAATAAGCAAATTAAATTTTTGGAAAAATGTTTCCATAAAAAATGAAAAATTTACTTTCTGGAAAAACGACACAAGCTACAATAACTTTTTATTTAACAACATTTTTCGCCTAGATTATATCTACAAATCTACTCAAAACCATTTTACAGTAGAATGCGTATTTTCAGTTTAAATCATAAAAAATAACGTTGAAAATAAACCAATTAAATTTATGGAGAAATGCTTATGTTTCAATGCCAATGCCTATTATGAATTGTGACAATATAAATTTATTGAAATGATAGCTTTTTCAGAGTAGTTTCGAATAAAAATGAGTGCAAAATAAGGAGCAGATATCGAAATAATCGTAAAAAATAACATTTTTACATTATTTTGCAAAATCTGAATAATAAGCAGTACCAGCTTGAGTTATAGAAATAAATATGATAACATACATTTGATATAATAATGTTGATCATAATGTAGAAAATTTCAGATTTTGGACAAAATCGAGTGCGACACACGAGATTCGTGATGAGAATGTGTTCATTGAAGCCAAAGGAACTTTAACAAAAGAAAATAACAATCACCAAATTACAGCCGTCGATGATTTGGCCTTTAATTTTAAAAGTTCTGGGCGCAAATGTGGGGGAAATACAAACACCGAGCGCATAGCGCGAGGTGAATACCTCATCGAGCGCGAAGCGTGAGATAAATATATTATCGAGCGCGAAGCGCGACAACCAACAGTCGGGCGCCTCAGGCGCGCTCAAACTTGCGAGCCGCGCGCGAATTCGAAAATTCTATGTATACTTATTCATACTACTCGGAAACTTGAACAATTTATCCCAATGACATTTTTCGATAAAAAGAAAATTATCAGAGTTATAGCATTTTCAAAAAAAAAAAATATGCCCGCTGCGCGGGCACATTCTCGTTGCGCGCTGCGCGCGCGCCTGTAGGTTCTCGCGCTTCACGCTCGAGAATATATTCATCTCGCGCTTCACGTTCGAAAATGTATTTACCTCGCGCTACGCGCTCGGTCTTTGTATTTTCCACACATTTGTGCACACAACTTTTAAAATTAAAGGTCAAAGCTTTAACAACTGCAATTTGATGACTGTGAATTCTCTTTTGTTAAAACTCCTTCGGCTTTAACGAACAGATTCTTATCACGCATCTCGTGCTTCGTTTACTATGTTGTCAACAATCTGGTACTGGTACTGCTTATTCAGATATTGAAAAATAATGTACAATTTTTATTTTTCATGATGACATTAAAGTTTTCTCCTTACCTTGCACTAATTTTTATTCTCAGCTGCCTTGAAAATGCGCCCAATTTGAGCGCGCAAATCAAAAACTGTGATTCAAACCCCTCATAAACTGCAATCATAAAGTGAAATTAAACATTTTGTTTCAATTTGACTTTAAAGAGGGTTCTCAAAGCACCTACGGCCTTGACGATTACATTCTCATTGCGATACCCGCGCTTCTTGCTCAACAACTAAGTTATAGAGATGATTGCTTTTGAAAAAATAAAACCATCTAACAAAATGAAACGGAATATTTTGTTTCCAAATTTAAAAATGCTCTTACTTTTTGAATTTTGATCGAATCAAAAAATTTTATGAGGATAGTTTCGAAATATATTTCATATCTAGTAAAACTTTTGATTGATATTTTTTAATCTAACAGAAATTTTTATTTTTTGTTGGGACCCTTGAAAAGTTTCAAAGGCTGACTCGAATCGACAAATCCTTCAAAAATTATAGCGTGGCTACATAATTCGGGTAATCATACATACAGACCTACATACATACAGACAGACAGACACCGACAAAATTGTATGATTTTCGGAATTTTTGAGTGCCGAAACGTAAAGATCCCTTAAAAAACAGAGATCGACAATTTGGACGATTACATTACACTCTCATGAACGAGAATGTAATAGATTTCCTTATTAAATATAATTTACATTGTTGAAATAAGTAATGCATTTTTAATTGTTTCGATAAGTTCTGCTTACTGATTTCAATGAATTTTCAATTGGTGGAAATATGACTTTATATAAATAAGAATAGGCTTGTGCAATAGGGTAAAATTATATACATTGCGTGTAAAAATTGTAATACAATTAAAACAATCTAGGTAAAAGAGTCCGATTTTTAAGCTTTTTTCGCTTGTACTATTTTCATTCTATTATGATTTCTGCATGTATTGTATATCATATAGTCACTTACTGTAATTAGACATTTCATCAAATGCCTAAATAGTTCATGAACTGCTAGCGGATTGTGTAATAATCGATAGTTATTCTATTTGTATAACATTTTTCCCATTTCGTGAACTGCGCAGGCATCTTTAGACAGTATATTAGATCAATGTTTTCCTATCTGTCTAACTACTCTAGATATTTCATAAAGCGACTAAAGTTCTATCGAGCACCTAGTGCAATGAAGCTCAATGAATATCATTTTAAGTAGTCAACACTAAGCTGTTGGTTTGGATTTTTTTCAAAATATTAATATTGTTTTAAATGACGGGAGCATTTTTAGGATTTAAGAATATGAATTTTGTGAAAGATACATTTCCTTGACGATATGAAACTTTAAATTTTTTCTCAATGTTCTTTCATAATTATTGCTAAAAATTGCAAGAAAATTGGAGAGAATAGAAACACAATGTTGTATTTCTTGAAATAATTTTTCTTTTCACGCAATGAATATTATAATTTTAATTCAAGAAACACTTTTAGTCACTACACTTTTTTTCTTACAATAAACATACTTTAAACATAAATAAATATAGGGCTACTTATAAAGAGTTTCTATTTATATTTTGAGCGAATACAAATTTTGCTAAGTATGCTAATAAAAAAAAACTCAAAATTTTAAAAACTAAAATGTCAGAGAATATTATTTTATTGGCTACATTGAACAGAGCCAAAATCAAATATTTTGTTGGAATCTTCGTTTACAGTAGTTAACCATATTCTTATAATGTGAAATAAAAAACGATCGTGAGACTGAAATCGCAATGTTTCAAATTATATTTATGAAACTTTATTACGCTTGATTTTACCTTGATTTTACGCAAAATAGTTAGAATATTTAGACAAATATTAAACTCTCATAGTTAGAACATTTAGACAAAATGTAAACTTTCATCTATCACACTAACTGTCTAAAGATGATTAACTACAAATTTTAGATAGATAGTTTAACTGTCGATTGTTACAGAATCCGCTAGTAATTCATGAAACGTCTAATTACACCAAGTGGACATGACATATATAATTTTACCGGCATTTTGCAAAGCCTGTTATTTCTGTTTTTATTATATAAATTCTTATTTTCAGCAATGTGAAATTTCATGAAATCGGGCTACTGTACTTATTCTCCAATAAATAACCAAAAACTTTCTAGAGATGACAGAATTTTTCAGCCTTTAATTATTATTTTTGAAATATCCAAAGCTAAGTAAATTCATTTTCGGACGTAAAACGGCCTATCGAAACTTTTAAACAATTTGAAAAAAAATAAAATTAATGCTAGTATTTTTTCACTAAAAGGAAGAAATTGAGGGGCAGCGTTGGCAGAATTTTAAATTATTTTCGGGCAAACTAATACACATCATCGATTTAAAATCAGATAAGTAGTTCATACACGAGCTTTAGATTACATTGCTGACAAAAATATATTTTTGAGAAGAAATATCAAACTGATATTCTAATTTAAAAAAATCACATTA
>CAKNWT010224612.1:3189-14430 GCA_932066315.1 Andricus coriarius
CCCCCCCCCCCCCCCCCCCGCCCCCTTCTATGAGGCAGGGTGGAAGGTGAGTTTTTTTCGCGAATCGAAACAAATTTCTTGTTTAAAACTTACGTATTTCATAACGGGGAATCTGAATCTGTGATAAAAAATGGTGGTTCCCATTTGAAATTACAAATTTACCGCCCTTACCCCTACTCTGCCTCCTGGTGGGGGGTGTACATTTGTTCAAAGTCGACTTTCCCCCTCGAAAATAAAAAGTTTTTATTACGAATATTTTTTTCACAGGATGTGTATTTTTTTAGATATTTCGATGTCTCATTATAAAAAAAAACACCCATATATATCGATATTACGATATATTTACCTTGCTGCCACATCACATTACCGACGCTGCCACATCAGTCGGAAAGCTGTACTTAATCCTAGACTATAAATGCTAAAAAAATATTTATTCTAATAATCGAGTCTTGCATCTCTAAGCAAAAATAAAACTTGTTTGCCTCTGTCAGTTTTTTTTGTAGAATAAACCATTTGCAATTTACAGAGTTAGAAACATATTATTTTTTAAACGAAATGGACAGATTTGCACAGCTGTACCACAGAATTCATAGCTCAGAAAATATAAAATATCTACATTATCTATATCGAGGTTAAATTTCTTGAAAGGAAAAATAAATCTTCCAATCGAATGAAAACTTCTCTCCGTGAATTGTTCTTAAAAAATTGCGATTTTTAAGAGGACATCGTTTAGACTTTTCATTTGTATTAAATAATTATCAGGGTCACCAATTTGTTATGGATTGCGTTTTTTTGGCAGGTTTTAAAAAAAAAGTCCAATTGACGAAAAAATCGGATAAAAAATATCTGTTTGCTGTGCGGGTACATTCGCATTGCGCGGGGCTCACGAGTTTGAATGCGCCTAGCGCGCGCGTCTGTTTGATCTCGCGCTTGGCGCTCGATACTGTATTTACCTTGCGCTACGCGCTCGATCTTTGTAATTCTTTTAAGTTTGAGCACAGAACTTTTAAAATTAACGGTCAAGCATCAACAATTGTAATTTGATGATTGTGAATTCTCTTCTGTTGAAATTCCGTCGGCTTTAACGTACACATTGTCATAGTGCGCTTCGTGCTTCGCACTCGATTTTGTTCAAAGTGCGAACTTTTCTACGTAAAGTTCAACTCTATTATATCAAATAAATATTGTATTTATTTATGTACCTCGGTCTGGGGCTGCTTATTGAGATGTTGCAAAATAGTGTACAAATTTTATTTCTCATGATTACTTTAATATTTTTTCCTAGGACTTTTAAAAAGCAACGTTTTTCCTAGGGCTTTTAAAAAGCAACGTTTTTCTTCTCATGACTTTTTTCATATCTTGCGTTGTTTGGCCTAAAATTTGGATTTTCGTTTGTTTTTTTGAAATTTGAAAATGCTATAACTCTGGTAATTTTCTATGTATGGAAAAAGGGGCATTGATAAATAGTTCGACTTTACAAGTTCTACGGATAGCCATAAAAAGGATTTTTAAAAATTAACATAAATGGTCTTAGAAATTTTGAAATTGCTCTAACTTTTTGAATTTTCATCCAAAATAGCTGGCTAACACACTTGTCCTTAAATTTCAGGCTCTAAAACAATGAGGCAAAGCTCATTTTAATCTAATCATTTTTTGAACGTTATCGTGCCTACAGCCTACTACTACAGACAGACGTAAAAACCATTTTTTCTGACTCAAGATGATCTCAAAACGTGGGGATTTGACGAAAACCGACTAAGTAAAATTTTACATAAAACTAAGGTTACCATGCGTCGTGGTTTTTCGGGACATGTCCTCTTTTTTTAGGTATGTCCTGGTGTCCTGGTTGTTTCTTGAAAATAGGCAAAACATCCTGGTTTTTCACCAAACCAAGATTTTTGACAGCAAATATTTTATATTTTTCTAGAATCGCTATTGTATGTTTCAGCATAATACTGAACGCGACTGTATAGGTTTAATAATAAGCAATTATAATTATATTATTATATAGATAATTAAATGATTGAATAACAATAATTACAATAATAATACATTATTTATACCATTTCCCATACTTCAGTCAAGGATAACTGGTACATTTTTGTCTTGATGTCCTTTGATTATTTTCAATGAAATTATAAATTTTTCGAAAGGGAGCAATCTGCAGATAGCAGAATACAGCATTTGAACGGCGAGAACCGTTTGCAAATTAATTTTTTTACTCACAATTCTGACATCACAGAAGTAATCGCTGGAGCTGTCTTGTATTCGAAGGCCCACGACTTGATGATGGTGAACATAGATTTTGCGAAATACGTCGCGAAATGGAGAGCAGTGGGTACAAGTTTGAGATGTCCTGTGTGTGTGTGAAGACCATAAGACTGTAGTTGTAAGCAGCAAAGCAAACACGCATTCAGACCACCTGTGAAAATCGTACTCCGAATCTCCGATGCTCTGAAGTACGAAATCAGTGATGCCAACGTGGGCGCCTTTTGCTACTGCACTTGCGTCCGGGCCGCTCACTGATTGGCCGTAGTTGGCGTGCGATTCAAAATTGGATCTTTTGAGAATACATAAAAAATATTTAAAACATTTTAAAAAATTATTTTGAATTACTTTTCCAACAAATTTCTTTTGAAATTGAATGTTTTGTGAAATATAAGTTATTCTTTGGAAGTCAAAGAAAATAAACTGTTAATATATGTGTTATAAATTTGTTTCCTGTCTAAAATCAAAAGTTGTACATTTTATATACATTTTTGTGCATTTTTCGATTATAAGAATTGTTTTCCAGTTTCGAATTGCATCACTGGTCCGAAACACACATTGCCACTCGCGAAATCGGGACGCACTACCTTATCGACCGCGAATGCACGCTTCGAGTCTCAGCGGCAGTTTTGAATTGAGAAATAAAAAATGTGGATAAAATTTACTACAAAATATTCAAATAGTTTTTGCAGTCAGCATCTGCAAAAGCATTAATTTTATGGATAATCCAATTTATGATTGTATGTTAATTTGTAAATTTATTTGAAAATATTAAAATTATAATTTTGAAATTATAAATTTATAAATTGATGTAGTAATAAATTCAAAATCATCAATTTCAAATTCTGAAATTTCCAAATGAGGCCCTCTGCAAATTTATTTATAAATTCCAAGTTTATCAAGTCGCCCAACTATAAATTACGATATTAAAACATTTTCCACATTGATAATTCCAACATTACAAAACTGGCAAGTGTCCACTTTTCTTCATAAATTACAAAATTTATCAACTCACCCAGAAATGAATTTCAAAACCATCAATTTCGAATTCTGAAATTTCCAAATGCCGTAACTATGACTATAAACTAAAAATCTGGCCTCCTCTAATCGCAATAACTATTCCATTTTTTCATGATATTGAACACCAAAGTTTTTTAAGTGAAAAAGAAAATATAACAAAAGAAAAAAGAAAAGGCCACGTAGATTTTCGAAAAAGTGTATTATTTTTTCATGGTCAGCTTCGGTAGTGTTATCTTCAATATTGTGAAAAATTCCAGAATTATGAATATTCTTGTAGGAAACTAGAAAAATTGTAGTAATATGAAAAGGCATTTCCATCCTGAATGAAGGGACCACCTGTTTTGTGGTGTAGGTCATGCTTTGAGAAAATATCTCACTTTGACGCGAGCCGAGATACCACTCGCGCTGGTCCGAAATACACAATGCCACTAGCGAAATTCTCTGATTAAAAATGGGCACGTGCCAGATACCGTAGTGATCAGTGCCGTATGTGTTTGAAGTTTATTTCTGGGTGAGTTGATACATTTCGCGAGTGGCATTGTGTATTTCGGACCAGTGATGCAATTCAAAATTGAAAAACAATGCCTGTAATTGAAAATTTGCGCAAGAATGTATATAAAATATACAACTTTTGATTTTAGACCAGAAACAAATTTATAACACATATATTAACAGTTTATTTTCTTTGACTGCCAAAGAATAACTTATATTTCAAAAAACATTTAATTTCAGAAGAAATTTGTTGAAAAAGTAATTCAAAATAATTTTTGATAATGTTTTTAATATTTTTTATGTATTCTCAAAAGATCCAATTTTTAATTGCGCGCCCACTACGGCCAACCAGTGCGCGGCCCGAACGCAAGCGCAGTAGCAAAAGACGCCCACGTTGGCATCACTGATTTCGTACTTCAGAACATCGGAGATTCGGAGTACGATTTTGAAAGGTGGTCTGAATGCGTTTTTGCTTTGCTGCTTACAACTACAGTCTTATGGTCTTCACATCCACACAGAACATCTCAAATTTGTATCCACTTCTCTCTATTTCGCGACGTATTTCACAAAATCTATGTTCACCATCATCAAGTCGTGGGTCTTCGAATACAAGACAGCTTCTGTTATGTCAGAATTGTGAGTAAAAAAATTAATTTGCAAACGGTTCTCGTCGTTCAAATGCTGTCTTCTGCTGTCTGCAGAATGCTCCATTTCGAAAAATTTATAATTGAATCAAAAATAATAATTGCCTCAGCAATAGGCTTGATTTCTATACATTTTTTTGATTCGAGGATCTCGCAAAAACCAAAATAATTGACAAGTTTTCTTTCTTTCGTTCTCAAATGCTTGAGAAAAATTATATATAGAGTCAGTGACGTAAATATAAAAAAATACAAGTCGGATTCAACCAACACCCTTAATTGAAATAACAAGAAGGTCATATTGTGAAATTTTAAACGTGACGCATCCGGTATCAATTTAAAAACATTGCCTTCTGATTGTTTCAAATAAGAATTTTTTTAAGTCTTTAAATTACAATGGATCAATAGATTGGAAAATAATTAGATAGGCTCTTCAAGTGCTACTTTTTCACAAAGTTCTGTTTATGATTTTCAAATTTTATATTTTTCTGATTCTTCGTAGAATATTTCAAATATTTAGCGAACTTAGTAAAACTGATTTGCCATAAATAAGTAGCAGGCTAAACTTGTATGAAATTGAGTACCTAAAGGAGGTTACTTTAATTGTATAGCTTTTCTCCTTATGCAAAAGATACTTTTTCAGGCTTCTTTAAATAAAAATTGGTAAGATTGAACTAATTGCTAGTGAAATTTGACAGATTTGATTATTAAAGAATAGGCCACTAAATATAAGTAAAAAATTACTAATTCGAATAATCAAGATACTTAATGATTCAATGGTTGAAATCAACTAATTACTTGATGCAAATTTTATTTCATTCTTGTTTTATTTATTTACTCTTAGTGTCAGAAACTATTTTTAATACAAATTTAGATCTGCACAACTTAAGTGGCTAATTTTAGCAATGAAGAATACTAGAGTTATTTTGGTTTGATCTAGTATAAATATATGTAATTTTCAAAAAAATGATGAAGGTATTAAAATATCTTTCGAGTTTCCATTATCAACCAGCGTAGTTCAGGGGTTGCTTCGTTCTCAATATCGATAAGTTATTGAGTCAAGTACTTTTGTTATCTTCATCCGAGGCCCTCCATCCTTTTATCCCTGTAATCTTTGGGATGAGATCCTCGACCTTTTTGCTTTCTTATTGAATAATAAACTTTCCTTTGGATGCTTTCAAGCGAAAATATGATCTAGTTTCATAAAAGAAGAGTTATAAATACAAAAAATATGTATGGTTATTTTTAGCAGACTCCGGAAGCCTGAAAATAAGATAAAATAAAGCATGCTGTATAAAGTTCGAGATCAAATGAAAAACGATATAATAGGATGTGTTTCTTTATTTAATATTGCACTTAATTGATTGTATCGATACACACTGGAGGTTCTTATCATCTGACAATTCTTATCATTCCGTGCGTAATCACAGTATGAATAATAATTATTTACACAGTAATTGTGATAACACTAAAATAATCACAGCCAGTTTACTTTATAATGTCGATAAAAACAAGTATAGGTACAGTAAGATTTTAGTGGGTAACACTTTTTTATTAGTCATTTAGTCATTATTTCATTATCGTAAGATACTCTTTGCTATAATACAATGTTTAGCAGCTATATTTTTTTGGCAGCATATTTTTCAGCGCGAAAATTGAACGTCCGGAAGACGATTTATTCGTAGGATTTATCGAATTTCGATATTTATATTAACGTTACTGAGTACTCTAGGTCCCTATACCTATCATTACATATACATCGATGATGAAAAGTACGATTTAAATACTTTTGATAAAAAGGATTTCATAAATTGATTATATAAATTAAACATTAGTTCCTCTGATCAAAATAGTATCAATCACAATTGGAATTTCAGGGTCATTTTATGAAATTATATTATATATAATTATTGGTAAAACTCTCTTTGATTTTGCCATGAAATTTAAAAAGCAGCAACTTATTTCAAATAACGATAAGGTTTGATTAAATTTTCTAATTTTTGTATAAAATGTACACTACTTTCACGATTATGATTTGAAATGTTATTATGTGATTGAATAAAATCTATATTAATAATAAAATCGTAAAACAAATGTTGCCTCATTTCACTCCACAGATACTCAAATATAATATTTTGTAGACATGAAGCGGTACTCCTCTTTTCAAATAAAAGGCTTTATATTATATAATGTTTGCGTTCAATGCAATTTTCGCATGTTCAGGTTAGTTAAGGTCACCATTCGAAAATTTACGCAAAAATTATTACATTAAAGAGTTTAGTACCTAGAAATATTTTATAAGAGTATTTTTTAGTGAAGTGAGGTGATTGAATCTTGAGGTTAGAGCTTTTGTCCAACAGCCTTACATAACTATCTTAAGTTTAAAATATAAAAAAAATGATTCCTTCGTTCACAAGTCTACCTCTGCATGTATTTTACTAATTGAAAACACTAATTTTTTTACTGACAGAGGTGCAGCTCTACTCGAAGGTTTTACATCTTAGCTCAGTATATTTGGAAATAACCAAACTTCATCTGACTTACTCCTAAGGCATTAAAGTGTCTTTGGTTGTAACCAGAGGATGGTAATACTGACTCTTAATGTACATTCAGTAGTAAACAGCGTTTTCAGTCCCAAGCAGAAGAAACATATCAGAAGCTTGGAAATTGGTTTGCTGTAGCGTTGGAGTTCCGAAATTGGGTTAATTATTTTTCATATAATGTTTGCACACAAGTTTTTTCGTTAAAAAATTGCAGATAATTTCAATCAATCTTTTGTAAAAATGTTATGTAAATTATTTAAATTTTCTTTGAAGTTATTCCAGATCTTCTCAAGATATTCTTAGCGATGAAATATTTTGTTTTTTGAAGAAAATGAACTGATACGTATTTTTCAGATTTATGAAAAAAAAATTTCACGAAGTTACGAGTAATTGAATTTTAACGTCTATTTTTTAAAAAATACCATCTTTTTCTTTAAACTCCTATAGTTTTTAAACTAATCTAGATGTTGCCTTTTATTTTAAATGACTTGTTTAAAAATATAAAAATTCGATTTTCAACAAAAAAACATACTTATATTTTAGCAAATTTTTTCTGAATTTGGCCTATTATAGGGAAGACGGTCTCTTTTGCGATATTTTGCTTCATTTAGAAGAGAAATTAACAAATTAAATTGTTGGAAAAAAAATCTCCTGGCCTAAAAATGATTCATTTCGCATAATACTGAGCGAGTGACTGACTCATATAAGCAGAAACTTTTAAAAAAATATTGTAAACTATAAAATTGGTGGCATTTTCCAGAAAAAGCTATTTTTTCTTTGATTTCTAGAAAGATGAAAATAAGATTTTCTGGAAGAATTTCCTGGAGATTATTTGTTTTACAAATTGAATTTTCAACGTTTTATCTTAAACTAAGCCAGATATCGCAGAAGAGCAAGAAGACTTTTTTAAAGAATTTTTCTAGATGTGCAAACTTTGATCATAATTTTTGTTGTATCTTTGGTTTTTTCCGAGAAAAATTCGGTAATTTGATTTCAAGAAAATAATTCTCCTGTCTACGGACAGGAGTTTGTTTGGCCCACAGGCCAAAATTTAAAAATATACATCAAAATTCAAATAATCGTACGTCGTGGAATTTTTTTTCTCCCATATCTGAAAAATACGTATCGCCTAATTTTCATACGGAAAAAGATATTCTTATGAGTGTGAAAAAAAATTATACTTTTATGAATCCGAAGAATTCCTTACGTTCATGTAGCGAACTTGCATTCTAAAGAAAAATTGTATACACACGCAATTTTTAGAGAATCCAATTCTAAAATAATTTCCAAAAAGATCTAGAAAATTGCCTAAGAACTTTATATCATTTTATTTCCAGAAAATGCTTGCGAAACTACGAGAAAATTTTTGCAAAATTCTTGGGAATTTGCCCATACAAAAAATGCCTTCATAGTTATTTGGCAAACTCATATGAAATTATTCTAAAGACTTTCCTCGCAAATTATAATATTTATTCACATTAGCTAGAAAACGTATATTTTTTATAATAATTTCACAAAAAATGCATGGAATAAAATGCATCGTTTTACTAAAATACTCTCTAATTACTTCGCGATTCTTAAGTTATTTCGCAAATCCAATTTTAGATAAAATGCTGAGCCCAGTTCTTTATCCTCTTTACGTACCTCTTATACAATTTCATTTCAGTTAAAAACTACTATAGAGAGGTAAATTATAATAAATCAAACAAATTATTTCATCTAAAAATGCTAGTCATTCAAGTGAGACAATATTGCTTTCCTAATTAGTTTGAAAGAGATAAGAAACTGTGTTAGTAGTCCAATACTCTTTCTTCGTCTTGGTTCTCTAAGTAGTCAGTCTCTTTTTCCTAAGAAATATTATAATAATGATAACAACCGTAATTTCGCTATACACTCCAGAAAGAAATTACTTCTTTCTGCGAAGAGCTTTCAAGTTTAGCTGTTTAGCTAAGATTTCGAAGCACTCTCGTTCAGCTGGCAGTCGAGTGTTCCTTTATCATTCGAAAAAGACTGAAGTAGCTACGACTGGTCTCCCCACAGAGAGTCCACACAAGGTAATCTCGAAGGCATCTTCTTCTTGTGAGTTGGCCTCTCTTCTGGCCAATGGAAGCGAAAGGACCTTTAGGTCAATTCCCACGAATCGCGGGTCCTTTCATTCTCGAACTTTAGATCTTTTCAAGTGGTGGCTGGAAGCGATCGATTTTTCCTGCCTGCCGGGCTTTCCTGATAACCTGTTGCGGAAGTCAAGCGTCCTTTTCTAGTTCCCATATTCCGAATGTTCAAGAAATTCTCTACCTTAAATACGGAGGGTACATCATCTTCTCCAGGGAAAAGATCCCTTACAGATGTTTGGCCTTACGCTCCAGGATGTTCTAAGGAATTCTAGAAAATTCTGAATACTTTGGTTCTTGGGTCTGCTTGACTACTCGTAGATGGTGTCGGCATTTTCCCGTATTTTGACAATGAGAAAAGATTTTTTGCAGAGTTTTACAAGCATTTCGATTCTTTGTCAGGAGGGCTTCCTTAACTGGGGCAGAGCTATGAGGTAAATGTTTCCCAAGATGGCGCCGATGACGAGAAGAGCGATGCTGATGCCGGAAACAAATCTGACGAAGCGGACGAATCGCCTACCTCGGGAGTCCTTTTTACTTTGGTTGGGAAATACCGCAAGACCCAAAAGAGGCCCAGCTAGAGCCCCAGCAACGTGGGCCGCCCAACCAACTCGACCACATCCGAGAAGAGCCGGAACTGGGAGAGACGCCACGTCGGCGCCAGCAAGAAGTAGAACTGCTACGAGGCGCCAACCCGCGTAACGAAGCTCGCCGTGGCACTGGAAAAAGAAAATGAAGAATAGGGTGAGAAATTGTACAATTGTAGAATGCGAGGGAAAGGAAAAAGAAGCTTAATTTACGGAGGCGATTAGATATGACGTGAGGGTCCTGGAACAAAAAGAGTGTGTGAAGCTGAAAAGTCACGTTGGAGGACATTTTGCTCGAGGGCGATTCCTCATTAACACCGCAGGGAATTTTTCTTTTCTTATTTTTAGTTGGGTTTTGCAGATAGACAAAGGTAAATTTTAGCGAAACCTGGAAACGTTTATAATAATTATAATAATATATCAATATTGCTAGTATGTTTTTTCAAATTCGGAGGGGGTCCAAAAATTGCAGTTTCATACCCGGACTTTCTACAAAAAGTTTCAGATAAAAAAAATATTTTATATTTGTCCATCCATGATAAAGATCAAAATAACGAATAATAGCGTATTTTTTGTTATTTTGGTACGAAATAAATTTTTCAATGGATGAAAAGGATGCTAAAAATTAGTATTTAAAACTATAATTATCCTCCGGAAACTATGAAGTAATACAATAATCCTTATACATCCTAAATTGCCATGAAATTTGAAAAAAGGAGAAAAATCCTGTTTTTACTTCAATTAATTATATTTTTCTTAGTGGTAAAGAGATTTTTATTGATGCATCCGTCGAAATATACGCAGCAATAAAAAAATTCTTATACACCATCAATTTTCATTGAATTTAAATAAATTATTTATAACAATGATTTTTGATTATTCAGTGCTGCTTTTTCTACATATTTTAGATAAAAACCATTTAAAAATATTTTTAAATCATTTTACTTTTAATGTGCAATCAGTATATTTTACTGTTAAAAATTATTTCTACTACTACTCATATTTGTGGGGCATGATTTTTCAAGAGCTCTCACTAAAAAAATTGAAAGATAGTTTACGGGATAAATATTTTTCGCTTGGGCAAATATTCACTGAGGGAACGGTTGCAATATTTTACTTTTGTTTGAATACACTACCTATTTTGGTTGTCTTCAACTATTTTAATAAAATAAAAAAAATGTTGTCTTCTACAGTTTTATCTATGTTCAGTGATAGGAATATTATCCACACTGTGAAATTTTCTTCGACCGTTTTAATCAATTATGAAGTCAATTCAAGTAGAATACGTTATTTTGGTCATACGGTCCATTAAAATTAATAGTGGATTCAGTTGTCAAGAATCATGCTTTATTCGTCAAGTTTCTTAAAAAAAACCAACGTACGTTTCGACCTTGTTGCAGGCCTTCTTGAAGGTGATACATAACCTAAGTTAACATAATTTACATGGATGTAATACATTTTTAATGAACAAAAACATGTAAAGAAAAATTTTAAAAAATTTACCTGTAATGATATTAAGACATTTCAATTTAAAAAAATTGAAACCTCAAAATTTTCGAGGCTCCAATATAGTTTATTA
>CAKNWT010224613.1:0-12450 GCA_932066315.1 Andricus coriarius
TAATTGGGGCCCAAAAATAGCCCTAAAAAAGCCCAAAATTCTGAGCTCTGAAAAATTCTAAAATTCGATTGTGGAGGTGCTAGCTTAATGGACCTTGAATGGTCCCATTTTCTATTTTTTTGTTTTTCTTCCTTTTTCACTTTTTTTATTCTTTGTATTTTTTATATATTATATATTGAATGGTATATATAATAAATTATATATTTAATAGTATGGATAAATTTAAATAATGGTTTTTTTTAACAATATTTAGGAATATAGGTTAGTTAGTCATGTTTAAAATTATTTATAAGTGAAGCGAAGAAAATTCTATTTCTGCTTTCAATAGCTGTAAGGAGTATGATTTTTTATGTATACATGTTCCCTTGTAACGTGCCCAGAATTATAAAAAATCACGATTTTCCGCTTTGCTCTGACCAATACCCTAATCCATTATTCTTTTCTATGAAACGTAAACTTTCTTTTACGTGAGTAAGAATTACGTAAATTTTTAGCGTTTCGGAAAGTTTATCGATGCTTCTCAGAGCTTTATCTAATTCATTAACGTAAGCATCAGGTAAAAGTCCAACTTTTCCAGACGTAAAACAGCAATGAAACATTTTGTTAATTGCTTTATAAGCAGTAACATAGGGTATAATTTTGAAAATTCCTACCACTTGACATATTTCCGGATCTATTAATTTACCAGCTACTTTTAATAGCGTTGTACACGCATTTCCTTCAAATGCGTCTCCGTGGTAGTTTATTGAGATAAGATTTAGCTTTTTAGGCCATACCAAGGCTTTATCTTGACCTACAAGAGGAAATAATCGTCTCCAAAACAAATGATTCACAAATCCCTGTAAAACGTTAAGTTCAGGAGAATCTATACATAGTGATTTTTTTAAATTCTGGGCATGTTAGAAGGTAACATGTATGCTGCACAAATCATACTCCTTGCTGCTATTAAAAGCAGTAATAGAGTTTTCTTCGCTTCACTTATAATTTTGATATATAATATATATTAATATATAATAATAAAAAATATTAATATATAATATATGAAAACTACAAAAAATAATGAACAATTTTATTCATTGCTTTATAAGCAGTAACATAGGGTATAATTTTGAAAATTCCTACACTTGATATATTTCCGGATCTATTATAGTTTGTAAGCTTCTTTTATTAGCGTTCTACACGAATTTCCTTCAAATGCGTCTCCGTGGTAGTTTTTTGAGATAAGATTTAGCTTTTTAGGCCACAACAAAGCTTTATCTTGACCTACAAGAGGAACTAATCCTGTACAAAGCAAATGATTCACAAATCCATGTAAAGCCTGAAGTTTAGGTATAACACATTTTGGCAAACATAAGCATCATCATCTTCAGAAAAAATAGGAAGATTAATTGTACTATGACACTCTTTACTATACTTCTTATTTTTACCTGCAAGATAATATTTTTCATAATCTGCTCGCATATCTCGATATGTTTTTAATTGCATATAACTCTTTATTTGAATAGTCAAGATAAAGATTGTTTGTGGTCTAAAAAGCTTATTCTTATCTCAAAAAACTACCATGGAGACTCATTTGAAGGAAATGCGTGTAGAACGCTATTAAAAGAAGTTGAGAAACTAATAGATTCGGAAATATATCAAGTGGTAGGAATTTTCAAAATTATACTCTATGCTACTGCTTATAAAGCAATGAATAAGATTGTTCATTGTTGTTCTACCTCTGGAAAAGTTGGACTTTTAACTGATGCTTACATCAATGAATTAGATAAAGCTCTGAAAAGCATCGATAAACTTTCTAAAACACTAAAAATTCACGTAATTCTTACTCACGTAAAAGAAAGTTTACGAATCATAGAAAACAATAAGGGATTAGGGCAAAGCGGAAAATCGGGATTTTTCAAAATTCTGGGCACGTTACAAGATAGCATGTATACAGCGAAAATCATACTCCTTACAACTATGAAAAGCAGTAATAGAATTTTCTTCGTTTCACTTATAATTTTAAACATGATTAACTAATCTATATTTCTAAATATTGTTAAAAACACTTATTTAAATTTATCCATACTATTAAACATATAATTTATTATGTATAATATTCAATATATAATATATAAAAAATACAACAAAAGTTAAAAACAAAAAGAAAAAAAATGGGACCATTCAGCCACTACGTACTCGTCGTTGGTACTGGGCTTGGCTAAAAGTGGTAACTAAATTTTCAAAATGTAAAAATAAGCCACACAAACTTATTTTCGATATATTTTGGAAAAACGGTAAACTTGAAAAAGCGTTGTACTTAATAAATTCGATCACGCAAGCTTTTTAGTACAGGTTGTTATGGAAAAATCTAAAAATGCGCATAACTCGGGAAAGGGAGCAGCTAGGATTTTAGATCTAGCTGATTTTTAATGTCCAAATGATGTAGAAACTTTTTGCGTTAGCAGAATTTGGATCCATTTTAGTCAAACTTTTTCAGTCTTCAATCACACCGTGATACATACTTCCAGACTTCATTTGGAATCTCATATATACCAGGTGCCTTTCCATCTTTCATTATTCCTAATACCTTGACTATTTATTCCCTTGTTATCTCCTCTTCCTCATCTCTTTCTCTACCATATTTTTCTGCTTTCCTAACTTTTATCTCTACCCATCCTAGCAAATGCATAAAATATTTTTTCCATTCTACCATTTCAATATCCCGATTTACTCCTTTTCTTCTTTTTCTCTCTCTATTTACTACTTTCCAAACCTTTTCTTCCGTCCTAGCCTTCTCCGCCCCTTCCTCAAACCTTTTGTTCTCCTCCTCTTTCTTTTGATAACACAACTCAGTATACTCTTTCTTTTTTCTCCTATATTCTTCTCCACTACTTTTCTTTTTTTTCCATTTTCTTAATTCCTTTCTGACTTCCTTCTTTTTCTCTTTACATTCCTCATCTCATCCATTTTTATCCCCTCCTTTACTAACTTATTTTTTGCTTGAACTTTCCAATCCTCTTTGAATTTCCCCTATCACTATTTACATCTCCTCGTCCACATTTCCCTCTCCCATTTTGATGCGTCTAACCTTTTCTTTGAACTGTTCTTTTCCTTCCATTGACCAATCCCCTTTTTCAGCTCTTTTTACCTTCCCTTCCTTTTTATCCATATTGTTATTACTTTTTTCTTCCTGTAATGTCACCATTACGGGAAAGTGATCCGAATCTATATAATCCCCTACCTCTAGTTTCTTGACCGTCTCTCTTACCTCATCGTCCATTATAACATAATCAATTACCGTTCCCCTTCCTCCCCCTGAGCATGTATATTCCCCTTCCTCATCTCCCTCTGTATTTGCGTTTAAGATAAACCATCCCAGCTCCTCCAAGCTCTTTAACAATTTCTTTCTCTCCCCAGTCAGTATCTTGTCTTTAGATTTTCTTCCTCGCCCCCCCCCCCATTCCTTTCCTCCTCTATCTCCTGTTCTCGCATTAATCTCCCCTTATTATAAGCCTAATCTCTTCTTTATTTTCTTCCATCATTTCTTTCATCTCCTCTGATTTCTCCTGCATATCCCCGTTCACATAAACCACCACTCTCTTCCACTTCTCTCCTCTCATATTTACCTCTTCTACTATTATTCCTTCTTTTTGCTCTTTCCTCCCTTTTCTATCCTTCCCTGTTATACATTCGCTTCTTACTCCTATCACCATTCCTCCCATTGCTCTGCCTTTTTTATTTTTTTCTCTTTGTATTTTGAACTTGCCATTTGTAACCTCTTGGCAACCTTCCTCTTACTCTTTCCTATCCCTTTTCATCTAGCCACGTCTCCATCATTACTACTACATCCCATTGTGCCAAATTTCTCATAAATTCCCTGTCCTTTCTCTCCAATCCTGCTATATTCCAGTAACATATTCTCCATTCTTCCCTACTTTCTTTTCTCGTCTCTTTTTGTTTCTTACTATTTTTTATTTCCCTATCTCCCGTTCCTTTCTCTCCTACTTTGCCAGCACTACTAACTCTTCTCTTTCTTCGTCCCAATCCCACCATACACCTTCTATCTGTATTCTGCCATATTTAACCCAAGTTCTTTTTCCCTTACGTCTTTCCTCTTCCGCTATTTGCCTTAACTCATACTGCATATTCCTTTCTACCCATGTCATATCATCCTCTATTCTCTCCGTGCTCCCATATAATAACCTCTTCTTTTTCATCACTTCCCTCTTATGTTCCCATTTCTTTAGTTTCACTAGTACCATGTTTTCTCCTCTTCGCGTTTCCTTTCCTACACTTCGCATTTCCTCTATCTCTACTTTAGCATCTCTCCATTTTAGCACTTCCTCCACTTCTTCCCTCAATTCCTTCCCTTCTAATCTTAGACGCTTTATCATTATGTTTTTCTTTCTTTCATCTCTTTCTTTTCTTTCTAATCTTCTTTATATTTCCCTTATCCTTTCCTTCTCAATATTCCCACTCTCCTCTTCACCCAACTCCTGGTTTGATTTTTCAATCTTCACTATCGTGGCTTCGACCTGTGCTACCTTTTCATTATGATCATCCTGGTTTTCTAATATTTGTTCTAAAGTCTGCATCCTTCTTTCCAAATTTTCCCTAACTTCTTCCGATTTTCGCATCTCTTTTCTAAGTTCGGCCATTTCTTTCCTAATCTCTTGTTTTATTTCCTCTCCTCTTTCTTCCTGCCTTTTTTCGTTCATCTGTGTTACCTCTATCATCATTTCCCGCAATTCTTCTAGCTTTAACTTTTCAACTTCTATTGGCCCTCTATGTTCAACTTTGTCTTTGTGTTCCTCCTTGTCTTTCTCCCGCTCTCTATTTTGTTATTTTCCAGTTGGTGTTCTGATAATTTTCGGGTTTTTTTTAGCGTGGATCCCACTTCTATCTTGTCTTCACTACTTCCTCGTTCCGCCCTATCCCTCTTCCTATTTATGAATGTTTCGATTGATCCAAAACTATCCGCCCTCAATCTCTCCCTCTCTATCGTTTTTCTATATGGACCCCTCTTTTTTGTCTGACTTTTCGGCGTGTATGTGCTCTTTCTGATTTTGCAACACAAATTTAATTATTTTAACCATTTTTATTAGAAAATGTACTTGCGGATTTTTCTGGAATCAAATCCTAGCTATGAAATACGCAAAATCGCTTGCGGAGTGTTTCGCTGTAATGTTATCGAGCGTCGGCCCTCGATACAACAAGAGAAATCTTCTAACGCCATATGATGCATGGCGGGGGCTAGAACTTCTTCAGAGCCGCACTTAATTTTATACCTAATTTTTAGCATAAAAAAATGGACTGCATATACGCACTTCTTGTTGTGAAAAATATTTTGCTGTTAATTAAAAGCAAGCTTAATACTCGCTGGTAAAACGAAGAAAAAATATTATATTAATGTACTATGAATATTATAATAATATCGTCAAAGACGTGGATTTTTTCCAAAGTCTTGCACGATTTTATATTCGAAGTAATGTTTGCTTTAAAAGTAAAATTTTTAAATACAATAATAATTCAAATATTATTTTCCCATTAATTGAACAACACTTACTAATAATGAGATACATATAAGAAAACAAATTAATTGTAGACGTCCACAATATAAAGAAGGAGTTGGATATTTTTGTGAATTTCGGATTAACGGCTTTGTATATTTTTGCGTGGAATGCAGAAAAGTAACCATTTTTCTTCAAAACTATAATACCATTTATTAAGTTTCTTGAATTACAGTAACACAGTCTTGAAACTTATTATTAATAATATCACAAATAATACATAAATATTTTAATAGTAGGTATTATTAACTATTTTCAACAAATTATGTGACGTTGTTATATTAAATACGTAAATACCAAACAATTTTAAAAGGACTAGTTATACGTTATTAATTTCTAAAAGAAACTGATAATAAAGAAATAAAGGAGTAAACTTCTTAATTGTTTTCAATAAAGTGGAAATCACGTCGAACGGATAGTACAAGAAATTTTTTAATTAATACAAACTTGCTAAATATGAATGTGAATTTGCGGTTACAATCAAAATTTACAACTAAATTTAAGAATAGTAAGCAGTGACGTATTCTACTTCTCTTACAAATTTCAGGGACCTCAAAGTACTTTCCTTATATTTTTTCGTTGCTTTTGGTCAATTTTCTCAATATTCGAAATGTTAAGCATTCATTTTTTGTTATAAATAATTAAAAAATAAAATTTGAACCATGACAATCAGACGCATATATAAAAAACTCATTTTTCGAAAAAGTGTTGCTTAAAGATGTTTTTCCGTTGTAAGACAGTATAGCTATATACGCTTGGAATTTCAAAAAATAGCGTTTCTAGAAAAACATGTCCGAATTTGACGAGTGCCATAAGCGCACGTGTTATCCTTTTTCTTTAAACATGAAATATACCCACTTCCAGTTCCTTTCAGGACATGAGTATAGTGCCAGTAGATGAAGTCCAGGTATTACTATCATCCCCTACTCAAACGCGAAAATAATAATTTTCACCCAGATTCGACAAGACTTTTTTCAAACGCATACACGGAATGTTCGCTTTTTTGACACATGTATAGCGTGCGAAAAGTGTTTAATTCCGAAACCGTGGTATAATCAGTTATAAAAAGACTTTCTAGTTGCTAAGCTTGCGCACTTTGCACAAGATTACTTTTTCTGGATGTTACGCTTGCGCATTTCGATTCAAAATTACTTTTCGGGACTGCCGGAATTATAACCTCACTTCATTACGAGTTGACGTTTGACAGACTGATTGTGAGTAATGAATAGTGATTGGACAAACTCGAAGTGATAAGTTACCATAAATTACTCATAAATTACCATAGATTACCGAAAATTTTCAAACTTTTTAGGAAATTTCTGAAATTAATTTTTTTTTTCAATTTCCGGGTATTTTTGGCAACTCTTGGTAATTTTATCACAAATTTTCAAAAATTTGTTTTTAATGTTTCTCAAATTGAACACTCCATACATTTGTCACAACAAATATTATGTGCAACAGGTGCTGAAAGTAGGCAGTTGTAACGCTTGTGAAGTTTATCCTACTTGTCATCGAAAGCCGAGTATTGCAAACACGCGTTTATCACGTCTCACATTTAAGGTTAAGTTGGCGCGGCCTATTAGATAAAATCCCGCATAGAAATCTACACACCTGATGCTAGTTCTACACGAAACACTAAATCTGTCCTGGGTACTGCATTTATTTCCATGTGCAATCTCGCCAGATCCAGGTCAGCGGCAAAATCTCTGTATGGGAGAACATAATAATCATTAATCATCAACGTTTTATAGCTAATAGGATTAATTTTTTTGTGATTAGCATGGCTGGGTAAGTTCAAGCCAGTTCGGATAATTCAGCAAAAGTGAACACAATAATTATATAGTATATTGTGCTACAAGTGTGGAAAGTTGACAGTTCCACACAAGTGTAAATATTGCTGTAGGAGTTAGAGGTGAAACGAATGGAAGTTGTAAGCGGGTCGGAGGAGAGTTGTATGCGAGCTGCAAACGCACCAAAGATTATCCTGTGTTAAGTACTTTTATCTTCAAAAGAGTTATAACTGCCTACTTTCATATTATAAATTACCGAGGATTTCCGAAAGCTTACACCACCGTCAGAAATTGTCCGTACGATCAGCTCGAGAACTATTAAAGATCGCTGCTGGCTTTGAAACGTGATTCCTCGTTCAAAAAAGGAGCGAGAAACTTTTTAAAAAGACAGTTGGAAAGCTTATTAAATTCGGCATGGAATCAATTTTAAAAGAGGTATTTTTTAATCTTTCAAAGAGAATAGACAACGTGAGAAGTTTAAACAAAAGTAAGAATTTCTCGAATTTTGTACCTCGACTTCAACTTCTGGCATGACCTAGGAAAGTTGTAGAAAAAGAAAAGTCTTTAAAGGCTTATCTTAAATTTAAGCAAATGAAGCTTGAAAAATCTTGATGGGTTCTCCAAATACGACTAAAAATGTCCATGCGGGTCTACGCCGAGTTTCGGTCGCTCAAGCAGCGAGCCTGGCCGACAGTGGTGATCGCCGACTGAAACTCGACGCAGATATGCTTGGATATTTATAATAATATCTTAGAAACCCGTAAATATTTTTGAAGTTTTATTGCCTTTAATAATTAATAAGATTTCAAAGATTACATCCTGTCAATTTCAGTTATTACCATAAGTTTCCAAAATCACAGCACATGTTGAAGTTAAGGAACAAAATCTGAAAAACTTTCGACGATCGCCACTCTCGCGCCCGACTGGAACTCAACATTTGAGACTTTGACATTTTTGGTAGGACTTCAAAGACGGTGTGGTATGAATTTCAGATTTCTGCTACAACTTTCCTAGAACATGCCGCAAGTTGAAGGCGAGGTACAAAATTCGATAAATTCTTGCGTTTTTTTTAACTTTCTATGTGGTCTATTCGCTAAAAAGGTTAAAAATCTCTCTATTAAAAGTCATTCGACGGAGAATTTAATAAACTTTCTAAATATTTAAAAAAAGTTTCTCGCTTCTTTTTTGAACGAGTAATCACGTTTCAAAGCCAGCAGTGCTTTATAATAGTAGTCGCGCTGGTCGTACCGACAATTTCCGACTGTAGTGTAAATTATCAAAACATTTCAGAAGAAATCCAAAAATATCTCAAATTTTCGGAAAGGAGTTCGTACTGAGGGTTAAAGTTCCGAAAAGTTCTTACCTCCGATTAATTTGAAATTTCGTATACCGGTGTATTTAATTCGCTGATTACGGAAATAATAGTTAAAGTACCCGCAAATTTTATTTCGAAGGCAAAAACATATCAAATTTATATTTTTTCCGTTATTTCACTTAAATATTGCAAAATTACAAAAAATCTTCAAATGGAAGTTCTAGATCTTCTAAAAATACACCTTTTATAAAATCATTATTTAAAAAAAAATGTTATCACAAAGTGTAGAATTGCTTCAAATGGTACTTGTGGCGCTCCTGTCCACTACGAGACGTTGGAAAGGGAAAGGTAATTGACCGACATTATGAATGTCGTTAGTCACATGGGTGCCTTTCTGCCCTCCCCCCCACAATACGTTAGAAAGGGGTAGGGGTTTGACCAACACTATTTCTGTACCCAGTCACAGGGTTGCCTTCTCGCCTTTTGGGAGATATTGGAAGGGGATGGTATGTGACCTACATTATTTCTGTGACCAGGTATACCCGCCCCCACGTGACGTTGGAAAAGGGTAGGGGTTTTACCAACATTACTTCTGTAACTAGTCACACTGGTGCATTCACGCCCCGTACGAGACGCTGGAAAGGGGAAGGTATTTTACCTACATTATTGATGTGGTTAGTCACATGGATGCCTAGCCGCCCCGACAATACATTAAAAAGGGGTAGGGGTTTGACCAACACTATTTCTATACCCAGTCACAGGGTTGCCTTCCAGCCTTTTGCGAGATATTGGAAAGGGGAAGGTATGTGACCTAGATGATTTCTGTGACCAGTCATACCTGCCCCCCACGTGACGTTGGAGAAGAGTAGGGGTTTCATCAACCTTACTTATGTGACCAGTCACATGGGTACATTCACGCCACTCACGAGACGCTGGAAAGGGGAGTTACATATGTGACCTACGTTATTGATGTGGTTAGTCATAGGGCCTCTTCCCGCCCTCCGCGAGAAGTTGGAGAGGGATAGGTATATGACCTACATTATTTCTGAGACCAGTCACAGGGGTATTTTTCCATGGCTACAATATATGGTTATACCTAGTAAGTACTTTTCGGAACTGCACCCTTACTAAGTGTACACAATATGGATTTTTCTGGATGTGGCTTAAACTTGGTGATTTTTTATTACCTACAAAATTTATTCTCCAGACAGTACACAGAATTCAAGCACCTTAATCGAGTTAGATCTTACTACATTCATTGTTTCCAACATTCGGAAAAGATACTTCTCAAGTGCAAGGCGTGCTCCATAGCACAGTGAATGACGCGGGCGTCTTTGCAGAGCAACGTGAGCCTACACTATGCTATTCGGAAGCCTCCCTAGCCAAGCTAGTGTAGAAAGAGCAGTCCTTCTGAGGTTATTAGTTAGATGCCCACATTCGAGGCACTGTCCTAGCTTGTAATATAAGTATATGGTATTCTGTTCATTATTTGCAATCGACCAGCGACTATCAAGAGATATTCCCCTTCACATGGAGCTTCTTCTTCGGGAAAAACAGTAGCCTCCTCTTGAGGGGACCTTCAGTTTAAAGAGGTTCTAATCCACCGATGCCCTAGTATAAGTACATAGAAAAACTTACATTGGCACCGGCACAGTGCTCGGAAGCCTGATGCACTATCGCCTGAGCCACCGGGACTTTTATTCTGGTAAATTTGTAGTATTTGAAATTGCCAAAAATTTCGGAAAGTTTGCTTTCATTGTTTCAAAAATCTAAAATTCGATGCATTCGTTACAAAAAATATCATGTGCGATAGGTGCAGCAAGTTCAAGCTTCTGGCTTGTACAGTAAACAAATTTTCCTGTAATTTGCAATTGAAAATTGAATAGTTCTTATTTAGAATATCCAGAAGCCTCGGTGGCTGAGACGATAGCGCGTCAGACTTCCATGCAGGAGGTCTGAGCTTCGATCCCTGAGCCGGTACCAATGGAAATTTTTCTATGTACTTCTACCGGGGCTTCGGTGGGTCGGAACTCATCTTAAACTGTAGGTGCCCTCAGAAAAAGCTGGTACCCTAACAAGGATAAAGGGGCTCTTTCGAGGGCCTAACATTGGGGGTCGAAGCAGATTTTTGAAAAGACTCGAAAATGAGTAAGCGATCTTCTTGTGCTTGGGGCACCTACGGGGGAACTACGCTCGATGGCCAATTTCGAGTAATGAACACACACATATACACTCACATAACACACCAGGATAGTGCTTCGAAACTATGCATCTAACTGATGACCTCAGAAGGATCGCTCCGTCCACCCTAGCCTAGCTAGGGAGGCTACCGAATGGCAGAGTGGGTGAGGATCACTTTGCCCTATCAACAAAGGAGGACGTCATTTACTGTGCGATAGGTAAGCCGGGCACCTGAGAGGTACAATCTCAGAACGTTGCTCACAACGAAAACCACCGAGATCCAAAAACATTCGGCAAAAGATGGCCGGGTTCGGAGTACGGCCTTGAGAATAAAACACGGGTGTAGCACAATAGGCTTCATAGCTTAAGCGCCAGGGGGGAACCTCACGGGACCCCCCGTCCACATTACAAACTAACTAACTATTTAGATCATCTGGTAATATTATATGGCAGATTTCACGTTGAATAGTTTTATAACAGTTTTTCCATTCTTTACCATTAAATATACATAAAATAGTATATTGTGCAACCAGTGCGGGAAGTAGGCATTTTCAAACTTCGCACTCGCTTGGAACTGCCCATTTTCCGCACTCTGTTTCATAGAATTTTTTTTCTTTTTTTTAGGATTTTCAAACCTGGTGTTTATATATTCAGGCTCAAAACACCGGTCTTAGCATTTATTTATTTAAATTCTTAAGAATGTATGAACCTCCAGCTTGTTTAGAAAATATTTAAATCAAATGACGTCAAATTTAGGTAAATGTTAGGATGAAAGAAAAAACTCTAGATAAATATTCAAATAAAAATAAATAAAAAATGTTGAAGACTAAACCCAAAGTAAAACGGAAAAAAGGTAAAAAAAAGGTAAAAAGGTAAAAAAAAAGGTAAAACGTTGAAGCATAAAATATTAAATAGAATTTTATTAATAATTGTGCTATTTAAATAAGAATTTCAGAAACATGGTAACCTTCACTAAGTTTTTTACGACAAATAAAAATATAAACGTTCAATATTTTAGGTAGACAGAGAAACTATTGATGGTAAAGTTTGGTATGCTAATATTTATGTTTACAGGAGTTCCATAGCAAACTAGGATAAAGTCAAAAAAGTTGTATTATATTTTACATACTTTTTCCATATTAATTATAAATATGCTCCAAACTTAATAATTGCAATCTAGAGTTGTAAAGACTAATATTTTCGATAGCAATTTGAAGTTAGGAAAATGTGATATTCACAAAATAAATAATAAAACCGTAATTTCAGTAACTATCATTTCAAATAACATAATTTGCAAAATAGATTAGAAAATAGGAAAATCACTGTCGAATGACGTCATATGCGTCGAGGTTCATGAGGGTGATCAAATTCCTCAATCACATAATTTTTTTTATCACAGGAAAAAGTCCCCTCCATGCTGCTGCCCGGAGACCCGTGTTTGATTTCCGCCAGCATTACATTCTTCTAACACGATTTTTTTCTATTTCAGCTTAGAATATAATATTACTGTCTAATTGTGTATTAATTCTACATAATATATCATTTGTTCAACTGTAATATATATACACACACACACATATATATATATATATATATATATATATATATATAT
>CAKNWT010224613.1:12550-29623 GCA_932066315.1 Andricus coriarius
ACGGCCATACCACGCTGGAAGCACCAGTTCCCGTTAGATCACTGAAGTTAAGCAGTGTTGGGCGCGGTTAGTACTTGGATGGGTGACCGTCTGATACTACTGCGTTGTTGTTGGTGGTCGTGGATGTGATGAGCCCACACTTGTAGTTACTTACTACAAGGAACTATCCACCTAAAAAACACTACCCGAATCGGGTAGTGTCACACTTACCCCTAGAGGCTCGCCGAAAGGCAAATAGCTTAATGATATACATACATACATACATACATACATACATATATATATATACATATATATATATATGTATATATGTATATGTACAGTAAAACCTCCAACATTTCAACGTCCTTGAAACGTATGGGTTCTTTATTTTCAATGTTGGAGGGGGCCCCACCCTTGGCGCGAGTGGGCAGTCTATTTTTATCAAAGATGTTCATTGGCTGCCCCGTTCTGATATCGATGCGCCGCCTGTCGCTAATTTTTCAGACCAAAAGCGCGGGTGATTTGAAATCAATAATAAATACTATCAATAATAATACAAATGAATACACCCGACATTCGTAGAGCTGCTGGTCAACGCAGTTTCTCAGCGCGTAGGGCGAGAGACGATTGCTACTCTCGCCTGGGAAGGGCCAAATGCGCGAGTAGTCAGTCGCGTATATTACGCAATATCGGTTCAGGCGGTCTCGGCTTATTGCACATTTAAAAAAGTCGCGGTCCGTTAGTCTTAGTTGGCGTACGACAATGTCCCAACTAAAAATCAGTATTATAAAATCGAAAAGCGACGCAAATATTTCGCGGAATAGTGAGTTTTGTGGCATGACGTCGATAGGTGGAAATGTCAGCCGTCAGGAAGATTAGTACATGGTACTGCAACTGCATAGACTTTTTGGAGAAAATCTCCGAAACGTGAAGGTAAGTTATAAAGGTCTGCATAGTAATCTTTTCAAGTGTAGAATGCATTTGCGCAATTCTGTTTCTTCATCTTTTTATCGGTTGAAGACCGTTCAGTTTCACGAAATACAAGCAACTGTCTAAAATTTGAGGTTAGAGTACCATTAACCTAACATTTAGGATATTTTATTTTATTTCGTGAAACTGAAAGGTTGTGAATCGACAAAAAAATGGAAAATGACTGAAAAAATGGATTTTACTCTGGAGAAATATTTCTATTTGTACATTTATGACTTTTACGTTTATAATATTTTCTCGAAAACGTCGTGCGACAATACTCAATTCAAGGTTTCCCGTTCTTCGGGCCTCTTTTTTCATTAGTCAGTCACAGGCGCGGAGGAGAGTGTACAGGGGCCGCGGTGGGAGTTGATAGAACTGTGCGATTTGAGATAACCGTATACGGAGGGCTTGAAATGTTGGGGTCTTGAAATGATGGAGTCTTGAAATGATGGAGGTTTTACTGTATATGCATGTATATAGTATATATATATATATATACCATATATATATATATATATATATATATATATATATTTTTTGGTTTCGGGTTTAATTCCTTGGCAATCGAACCGAAGGGCCTATGACAAAGCTACCGAACGCGTCCTGGGGTTGCGGATAGAGGCTCCCTGTACCAAGGGTTTCTGCTGAATATGGTTAAAATAATTAATAAGCAGTCGCGATCAACCCTCCAGCGATGGTCCGGAAGGAATAACCCGTGAAAAGAAGCGCAACAACCGTTCCGAAAGCTGAATGGCACCTGGGTGTGGTGTCTTAAACGGTCACTATGGGATACCGGACGAAGTCTCAGAGTATGCAGCCTTATCCTTGCATGCAGGTCTCTACAAAGATGGACAAATCCTTTTCCCTAGCTACTCGTGGGAACAGCAATTATATCACCAAACATAGTTGTAGTAAGTGCGGTTCAAAACAATTGAACGCGCAGGGCTCCCGACAATGGGTCGGACAACAATGCCGACATATTTGCCTATTTTCTATAGGAAAAATTAGAAATACGTAGAATTCACATAGAAAGAATGTCTTTGATATTGTGTTTTGTAAACTTCACAGTCGTTTTTAGTGATTATGAGAACTTTCTTTTGATAAGTACAATTATTTGATAATTTATTATTATATTCCAATAAACTTTGTAACTTCACAATTTGATGTTCACAATAGTCATTTTTGCAATAGTAACGCCATATCCTAGCTTGATGTTTATTTATTGTAAAAATAAATATTATAATATTAAATGTTGCAACCAAAAGTTTTTCCATGTAGTACACAGGCGACGGACGCCTTATTTGAAAAAAAAATTTACAAATTTTTTGGACATGGACAAAAAAATACATCTGCGATTTTATTACCTTCTCCGCAAAAACTTCTGCCAATAAAACACAGGTCTGCTTAATAATAGTTATTATTATGTACCACTTTTTTATATATGGCCGTTTTCAAAAATATTTCAATTTCGGTTTTCGAAACGCGAGGGAATTGTTCTTTAAAATAATGTAATAATTTCATCTGTTTTCATAGGTATATGTAGTATGTACTGGGATGTACTTTATAAAGTGGGAAAGCTGTTGAACCTAGATTACTAATTTTTTACACAAATTTGTGTCTAAATTAATACTTTACTTAGCGTAAATTATTACAAACGCTTTAGACTGATTTGAGCAGCTTTGACAAAACAAAATAGTTCAGAACAAGTTTTTAAAATGTGCAAAAGGAATTAAAAAATAGTTACACTTAAAAGTATTTGTTTATCTACAGAAGTCAAAGAAGGCATTTTCTGTCTCTGTAATTTGGCTTCGAACCTTCTACTAGCGGTAAGAATAAAAGGCTTTGGAGTTTAAAGTTTTCATGTTTATAATGCTGTAATTGGAAGAAAATTTTCCTAAAAATAATATCATCTTCGGGAGTAGTTTTTGCTCCCTCACCCTTAGAAATGTTAGGAGAATATTTTTTTTATCAAAAGTTATTTGCTCTTTTATACTTATTTTTTTTGAGTTTTTGGAAGTGACATTTCAGATTTCACGTGTTATCTTTGTTCGTGTTCTTAGAGGACTTATCCAAAGTTAATGAATTTGAAGATTCTGGAAACGCCATTATTTTTTTTAAATTTGTTAGAATCTACTTATCTTTTATGTTTATAATCGAGCGACATACATATAACCATGGTTCAATCAGTAGCCAGTATCTCTAATCTATCTAATATGTTAATATTGCAATTGAAACTGCCTGTATTAAAAATGTGCCTAAAGTCAATACTGAAAATGAAATTGCCCAGATAACAATCGTGCGTCGCACGTCACTCGCACGAGGTGAGTCTCACGTCGTGCGTGCACAAGTTCTGCGTTCTGGACACACCGTGCGTCATGGGAACTTAAATGCGAGTGCAAGGACTCGAAGAGTGTTCGCATACGTGCGAGCATGAAATGCCAGCACAATGAGAGCACAATGCATGCATGAATCGCTAAAAATTTTTATTCATAAATGAACAGTATAAATAAACAAATTAAAAATATTTGTATTAAGTAAAATTGTTAATAGTAATAATGCATAGGGCAGAACTTTATTTTTTTAGTATCTTTCTGAAAAATAATTTTTCACTAACTCACATAGTGTGAAAAACTATCTTGGAAATTAGTTCTTATTTTTCAATATCTGTTCAATAAAATATTAAAATCGCCATGTTGATGTGAACTCAATATCAGCGCACATCGGACCGAACAGTTCACTGATGGCGGGCTACATCGCGCGTGTTTTCCACTTGTCTGGCGTTGGTTTTTCGGTTTTTTGTGCTGCGGTAATTTTATATATGTAATTAGTATTTAATTTTATGTTTTCTTAGTACGGGACCAAGGGATTATACCAGCTATTCATTTTGCTTCTGTGGTGTACATAAATAAATAATATAACCTCAATTCTTTACAAGTGGAGAGTATTGTTCACATTTGAGTTTGGCTTGAAAAATTATATTCTCTTTATTGATTATTATTCAGTGCCAAGTTTAAATCCCTCACAACAAAAAGATATCCTCGGCATATCCCTAGGATATCTCGGCAAGATATTCGATATCCTGAAAAATGTCCCATAAATCTTCCGGGATATCCGTGGCATATTCCAGGAATATCGAGATTTCCACTCCGGAGAATATCGTGACAGGATATCCTGACGATATCTTGTACAGAATGTCCACAGGATATCCCAATACTAAAGTAAAATGTCCCACGAATATCCCGCGATATTATAATAAAAAATCCTGCTGATATTCTAATACATTACTAGTGGACTTCCATTCAAGAAATAAAAAGAAATATTTACAAACACCAATTTTATTGCTTTTAAGAAATTTTTAATGTATATTTTACATGTATATAATAGGTATACGCACTATTGAAAAGCAAACCTTCAATCCACTGTTCAGCGATGACTATTTCTGTTTTAACTAATTTCTTTTATTTTTCATTTTATTGAATACAAATTTGTGTTATTACTTTTGTTACTAATGATTTGATTTCCATTGTAAACCCGATTAAACTCGTTAAACTATACATTTAGAAATTTTGTGCACTTTTGAGGTTAAGTTGACTGTGATGTAGAAAAAGCCGAAACTTCTGATCTTTTTGAACTTTCAGCTTGCAATTTGCATGCACGAATTCATTTAAATTAATATACTAATGTAAAATTTGTTTAGCTTTTTCATGATTTTGCGAAATTTTGCTTTAGTTTTATGTTCAACTATTATAGCACGTTGTACTTTTTACTTTATTCTACACATTACATATAGAAAAGCATAATAAATACATATACCTATACAATATTATCTGCATTTAAACATGGAATAAACAAATAATCATCTCAAAATTGTGACACTTGGAATAATTTTGCAAATATATTAAAACGACCTATATGGTCAACAACAAGTCACCAGTGTTGAAAAAGACAAGACTGAAAACTTATGAAGACGGCTCTACCTACTATCTTCGATTCTTATTTGTATAGCTCCGGGAAAATATTTTTTGTGAAATAATGATGCGAGTTTGTTTATTTAAACCACATAGAGTATAAATTATTTGCAAAGGATAAATATATGAATTTCCAGGATTATAATAAATTATATAATAATTAGGATATCTTGGGGACATCCATGGCATATCCTGCATTTTAACTATGGGACATCATAAGAATATCCTAGGATGTCCCGAATAATGGAATTTGAGATATCCCGGACTACAAAAATTGGGACATTTATGGGATATCCTCAGCATATTCTGAGATATCTTTGGGACATTCTAAGGATATCAAGATTTCCGCCCCGTAGGATATCATTCGTGATGTCCCTGGGATCTCCTGGGATATGCCTGAGATATCGTGGGAGCTAAATGGGATATTCCACCGATATCCCTAGCTATGAGGGATGGTATTTATTAAGCTATTCTTTTCATATTTTCAACAATCACTTTGACAATCATTCTAGTCGCTCTAAGTGCTCTCATTTTACTCGCACGATGTGCGCAACATATGCGACCACATGGAAGACACATCTGCGTGGTGATATGAACTAACGTAATGCGGCACGCGTGCGACCCATAATTCTTGCACCGTGCAGGCATTTTGTTATCTGGGTGTTCATCAGCTTTGTCACATTTCAAGAATGTAAAACTGTAGGGGGAAGGAGACACGTGAAAAAGTTAAGAATTAATTTTTTTGTTACAAAAAAGGCTGTTAGGAGTCATTTACAAAATAAGTGATACATATACAAAGTATTTTGAACAGCCCCCTTCTCCTGCGTGATACGGTTTCTATTGTTTCTGACATGGAGAATGATACTTTCACAGTGCCCCCCCCCCCACCCCCTGAACGTATCTCGTATTTTGTGAATGACTCTTTAATACTTCTTTGAGCCTATGCAATTGGTTTTGGTTGATATCTAAAATGATTTTCATAGTTGAGAGTTTGATTACTATTCTGAATAAGGTTTCTGATTCTTGAAATCTTATCCCTGCTATTTTTGCACGCTGGTATGTAGCGGTGTTTATTGTGGTGGCTCGTTCGGCCGGCTAGGCGTTATGCAGCATTTTCTTTTCAGTTGACTTTTGAGTTTCATCCAGGACAGTCAGGCCTGTTTTTCAAAACCGAGTTCAGCGCACTACGTTCCTTTAAATTAAGACTATTACTGACTCGGGTTTCGAACCTTTGTCTCTCAGTCTGGTTTTGATTCTCGCGATTAATTTTAAAATTCTAAAGTTAACATTCATACTGTACTGCAAAGTATTCTCAATTCAAATAAGTGATCCTATCATATTTTCTGGTCTTTTAGAATTATTTTCAAGTAACATAATTTTCTTGACTCGATAGTCTTCTGGTGTTGTGCGAAGTGATGAGTCGGATGGCATATACTGTGATGAGGTGTTTTTCACTTGTCACATAAAACTTACCTGAGTCGGGAAGAATAAACATTACCTAGAGGAAAGAATGAGTCGCGAAAAATAAGTCCAGAGCGAATGCCATCCACTCCCAAAAGGCACTCTAAGCATAAAAATTTACCTTTATTTATATTTCTAGTCCATCCCTTTGTTTTTATGTAATGGGAGCAAAACCACGAGCTGTCAAGAAGGAACACATAAAATAACAAACGACGAAGGATAAGAAACGTGAGGTGCTATCTCTCGCTTTACATACAGCGCATACTGTTACTCCAGGCTTTCCAGTGATGGCGCAGACAAGAGGAATCTCTGTTTTTTACTGAAGGAACACCAGAGTTCCTAACATGGCGTTGGAACTAGGATTCCGCCAATCAGCTTAGAGGGCATGGGACCTAAATCCACCGATCAACAATGTGAAGGATAGCTGAGTTCACGACACTTCTGATAGTCCATTACTGGAAGCTCCGGTAGCTGGCAGGGCCGCCACTGAATAGTTTTGTTTTTGAGTGTTCTGTATACATTCCCGATAGACTTTATGAACATTCCGAGTCGACGAATTTATTATAAATCGGACCATGGTCGTGATTGGTTGAACCTCCGTATGTTCTCTGAAGGAATTTTGTGATTGGCCGCCCGTGACTCCTACAGAAGACTGATGTTCGCGTCCGTCGCTTCCAATAAAAAATCATGACTGAATAACTCTCCTTCTGGATGCCACAAGCTTGGATCATTCAATGAAAATTGATATTCGAAATATGAATCTCCTGTTTCGGTAAGCGTCATGACGGACTTATGTTCGAGTGTATCCACGATCAACCTCTTGGAAAGTCAAGCTAAGACGCTTGGGCATTACTTAGAGTGCTTTATATCACTTAATAAAACTTGTTTCTTTATTTTTATTGATGCCTGGGGGCGGGGTGCAATCTTGCTCGACCTTCCTACTCACCGAGAGGGGCACTGGGGTTCGGAGCACCTGAAGTTGATTGATGTGGTCTGAGTCTCTTCTTACCGCATACAGCCTGTTGCCTTCGGTGGTTTCGAAAAGTGTGGGACTTTTCCTTGTGGGAATGCTCTTTCCTACCCCTAAACTTAATTTCCGTGGTAAAAGGGAAAAATGAATAATATCGGGTAACAACATTTTTGATAAGCGATTTAGAGTTTTCCTTTTTCTTATTTGAAATAAAGTAAAGACATAGGTATCAGGTTCTAACCTAAAAATCCGACACTAATATTTTAGGTTTCATGGAATGGAAGCTTCTATGTATCCTCTGAGGGTTGATAGGAATTTTGCGGCATCGCTCCATTATTTAATATGGAGGGCGGATTAGGCAGATAACCGACCAATGAGCGGAAGAACGGGCAAACCGAGAGGGAACGCGGAAGAAGGGTGGGGACGGAGCGGCGAGCTGGTGGCAGTCTCTCGTCCGGCCGCAAAACGGAACGAACGGAAATATATCCCTTTCACGAGGCTAGAGCGCGTCGTGTATTCCGCGACAGTTTAGATTTTGAATAAATATCGCTTAAATTAAACAAAATCAGTGAAAGTGTGGTATTCTTCCTACAACTCGGAAGTGGGATACGTGACAGTGATATTGTAAAACGAGAAGAAAGAGGAATGGCGGGTAGAAAAGAAGAAAAGGATAAGCGACGACGGGCTCAAAGCCGACGTTCCCGATGTGTAAGTCCCCGACGATCAAGAAGCCGGGATCGACATCATCGACATCATGCTCGCAGCTCCAGGGATGAAGACATGGAGTGTGAAACGCTCCATGGAGGGTCGTGGCGGTCGCATTATACTTACGAAAAGGTTTTACCGGAATTCGATACGGAGGACAATAATCTTAGCGCGAGAATGGGTAGATAAAGTGAATGCATGCGGAACAATGTACGAGTGAGGAGATAAAACTACGTTATATCTCTCCGTGTTAAAGTTGAAAGGAAATGCTAAGATTTGGATTAAGGGACTACCGTACCCCTTTTTATCCTGGGAGGCTCTGTCAGTCGCGGTCGCGGGGCAATTTCCAGGAGAGATTCAGCAGTTCTTAACTCTTGCGAGTTATTTTCGAAAATTCGTAGTAAATTTCGCGATGAAGGTTGCACCGCTCACAAACCTACTAAAAAAGGACGCGCCCTGGCACTAGGGATGCGAACAAGTGGAGCAAATCACACAAGTAAAGAAAATTCTGTCTGCACGGCCGGTTTTAGCCTTTTTCGATCCCACTTGGGAAACCAAGGTGCTGATTCGAAAGTACGGAAAGGAGAAAAGAGTGGTGGCGTATTATAGTCGCAAAACCATGGCCGTGGAACAAAAGTATCACTCGTATGACCTAGAGACGCTAGCGATGTAAGCTTCATTGAAATACTTCCGCATCTACCTGCGGGGAATCAAATTCACGGTCGTGACAGACTGTATAGCTGTACACGCCACTGCCAGCAAGAAAGATATCCAGCCGCGTGTAGCACGATGGTGGGTTTACCTTCAAGACTACGATTTTGCTATTGTATATCGACCGGGAGCCCAAGTGGCCCACGTTGACTATCTAAGCCGCAATCCAGTTGAATGCCTCTCTATCGAAATAGTCAACGGTGAATGGATCAGAGCAGCTCAAGCTCAGGACTTGGAAATAGATAATATCCGGAAAGTTCAAGAGTCGGGAGATAAGCAGCCGGGATTTAAGCATTACTTCGAACGGTTCGATTTGAAGGGAGCTGTACTATTTCGAAAAACTGAAGAAGGTAATAATTGGGTAGCCCCCAAAGCAGTTAGATGGAACGTAGTGAAGCTTTGCCACGACGACCAAGGTCACTTCGCTCTAGAAAGAACACTCGAATTAATCAAAGGAAATTATTCGTTTAAAGGCCGTTTCTTCGCTCTAAAAGTAAAAATACACAACTACTGACCATAGCAGATGGGTTTACTAAATTTGGTGCATTTGAACCTGTTAAGGATACTAAGGCAAAACACGTTTTGAAAGCACCCTATCAACTGTTTCCTCTATTTGGAGCACCAATGAGAATAATAACAAACACAGTGTCAGCATTTACGTGGCATTGGTTTCAGAGTTTGTGTCGAAAGCTAAATATCAAGCATTTTCTACACGCCACAACAACTCACAGACCCAAAAGACAGTGCGAAAGCTTAAATCGTACTGTCCTGAGCTCGTTGGCGGCTACGTGTGCTGGTACAGTGGAAGACCCCTGGGACAGATACATAAAAAAGGTGCAGAGTGCTATAAACTGCACTTCGAACAGAACGACAAAGAAAACCCCGCCGCAACTTCTTTTCGGCTATAAGACCAGAGGAATAGGTGACGCTAAGCTAAAAGCGGATATTCAAAACACTCTGGACCAACTCGATTTGCACGAATTACGAAAGGAAGCAAAACAGGCGATAGACGAAGAACAAGAGGAGCAGAAGAAGAGGTTCGACGCTAAACGCGCCAACGCCCCCAAGTACAACGTAGGCGTCGTGTCACCGTGGCTCTAGCAACGGGAGAAAGCAGAAAGCTTGCGGCTAAGGCGAAAGGACCGTTCAAGGTGATAGCTGCACTGCCAAATCACCGTTACGAGGTCACGAATCTCAGGGATATGAGAAGACCAAATCAAAAAGCGATAGTAGCAGTGGAAAAGCTTCAAAAGTGGGTTACTTTTGCCCAAATGGAATAATGGTGAGTGAATCAATGATCTAAATAAAAGAATTAATAATAATAAAATAAAAGTGAGCTTGTGTGACGTTGATAATCGAATCTCGAGGCGGAGACTGGATGACTGGGCCGAGTGACTTCACTCAGGTGCGAGCCTGGTTAAACTCGCACGGAACTGAGGTTGAGGCGGAGGCCGGGAACAAATAGAGAGAGTTGTAGTCGAGGACTACTCTAGCTGATTAAAGCGTTTTTAACAAGAGAGATCCTCGGCATGGCTCGCGGTCTGAAAAATTGTTGTTAAAGATAGGTGGGAAACATATAACACGTTGAACCAGAGAAAGCTAATTTTAAAGCTTAAGTCATGTATAATGTACAGCTCTCACCATGAAGAGAACGAGGACGATCGCCGAGTCAGGAAGGCCGAATGATGGGAATTATCGCGCCAGCGTTCCATTCTTCAACATGAAGGGTGGATTAGGCAGCTAACCGACCAATAAACGGAAGAGCAAGCAACCCGAGAGGCCACCCAGAAGAAGGGTGGCGACGGAGCGACGAGCTGGTGACAGTCTCTCGTCCGGCCGCAAAAGGGAACAAAGGAGAGTATGCCTTTTGCTACAGGGTTTACATTTTTCTTGTACCTCTTCCCCATACCTTCACACATACATACCCACACACTTACTTGGTGATGGGAGGGGACCCACAGTTTAAGGTGGGTTCCGAACCACCGAAAGCAACGGCTTTAAGTACTGGGAGAATCTTTTTCTCTAGAGGTACCGGTCCCACGACTTTCCGGAGATGAACAACTCTCTTGATAGGCTAGTGTTGACCGCATGGGCCGGCGAGGCTCTTCCAGGATGCGAGGTGGGAATCGTACCCGCAAGCCTACAGAGTGGGTCCAAAGCCTACGCCTTAGCCCCTACGACCATCGTCCCACTTGTAGGTTTCATTAATATAAGTAAGTGTCCCTAACCGTTATTTTCTTCATTTAAACGCCTTCTTTGAATAAATGTACCGCAATTTATACAAAATTAGATAACTTTTTTATTTTTTATTATTTTTGCACCAAAATTGAACTGCTTACTCTTGAAACGATGCACTGTCATACAAAAATAAGAGTTAGCTTATGCTTTAAAAAAAGGTAATAATTTGAGCCTAAGGGTCTTTTCCCGGAAAAATTGAAATTACGTTTTTCATCATTTTTTTATTCGATGCCCTTTGTTTTGACGTTTGAATGGGAGATATTGGGAAACAAAATTTCCCCTGGGTCATCTAGACCCATGGTGCCGGTTAAGGGTTAAGTTATAATTGATAAATGTTCAATATTGGAAAACTAGCATTGATTTGACTATACGAGTAAATTTCTAATTTTGAGGTTCAACAGTAACGTTGGATTTTGAATAATGTGAATTTAATGTAAAATAAATTGCACGAGCAGTATTTTCTTTTCAAGACCAAGAAATACCCTCGTAACACCTCCAGTTTTGTCGGGATTGATCGTTCCGAAAACGATCGTTGGAACTCGGATAAATTAGTAGAATCTCGACTAGCCTATCGTTCAAATTAATTAACTCTAGTTTTTAACTGATTTTTACGTTTCGGCTCTCGTAGATTCTGAAAATCATAAAAAAATTCGGTGTCTGTATATATGTATGTTTGGTTACTTAAATGTTGTAGCCTTTGATACAGTATTTAAGGGTCGCAAAATAAAGATCAAGTTCGTTAATCAGATATTTCCCACCAAAGTAAAAAAATTAGAGCATTTTCGAAATTTAAAACTAAATTTTTTTAAGTGCTTTAGGAATGTTTCTCAAAGCTTTTGATAGTCTATGAAAAGACTTTCAAATTATTCTGATGGCATTTTTGTAAGAGATTCGTGTGTTTTAATCGTGATTTTTAGAAAAATTCAACTAGAATGACAAATGATCTTAATGACATTTTTGGATTGGACTCAGTTGAAACGCTCTAGATGATTGATAATCAAGTAGATCACCTATATTGGAATAGTTTTAAAATGCAGTGAAATATTTTTCCTGTGGAGTTGACATAGAGCCGAACTTTGAACGAACGAAATAAAAATCTATGGTTTAATGTCTCCGTTTAGTAAATTTAAATAAAACTTATATTTTTTACTACCATTATATCGAAAATAATACTTCTTATATTTCATTCTATTTTGTCTACATCGTTTTATTTTTTGAAGAGAAACGTCTGAATAACCTAATTTTCGAGTGGGAAACAGGAGTGTCGCATTGAGAAGGTAATCATCAAAGCCACAGGTGCTTGAGAACCGTGTTTAAAAACAAGTTGATATACAATTTTAGTTCCAATTTATGTCGTTCATCAGAGGTTTAAATCACAGTTTTTGATTTATGTTACAATATTTATGATAGTTTTTAAAAATGTAGTCGAAAAGAACGCATTAAACGTACAAAAACGAGCGTGAAGCGCGAGAGCGTACCAGTGTGCAAGGAGAATGTTCTCGTGTAGCGGGAGCATTTTTTTAAGTAGCGTTTCTATTTAATTAATTTTGAAGTAACAATACGTTGTTTGCTCACTGCTCCACGACAGTCCGTCATTAATTCATTAACAGAGGCTTTCATAAGTAATTTTGTAAACTTCATCGGTATCGACTAAGAATGTAGGGCACCATATGTGCTAAGCCCTTTAAAAGGTCAAAAATGATCTGAGAACATCGAATAAATTTTGAGGGACATGAAATAGAAATCTGTTTGAAAATCGCCCATATATAAATCCGCTCTGTGAAATCTCGTATCCTCCTTCTTGATTTTATTCAATTTTTTTAGTAACATGAGACGCATGCATATTCCCCAAATTCTACTTTTTCTAATTCTTATTTTACCGATTCAGGCAAATGAGAATTATGACAGATGGCGGTTTGAGCAAATTAAAAAAGTTTTTGCAAACAGACCTTGTTGCACTTCTGTAACATAATTACAGACAATAAACAGGAATTCTGAAGTATTTCTTTATCCAATATTGGAGAAAAGCGTTGCGTTGAACAATGGCGAAGCAGTTGACAACTACATTGAAAATTATAACTAAATTGATATATTTCTACGTGTATATTATCAATCCTTGTCCTAATGTGCGCGTTTTCATCTAATATCGGATAAAAATTATACTTTGGGGTCAAGTATGATAGTAAATCGTTTCTGAAAAACAATAAAAAAATTTATATTTGACCTCTAAATTGTAGGCATTAATAGCACTTAGGAGAGGTTTTAAAGGTCTTAATTTGTATTACATTAAGCCCTCTTTTAGTCCTCCAAAGTGGCATAAAAGTCCATTTTTCTCACTGTCAGGGCTGAGAGAGGGCCAAATTTAATAAAAATTTAGCCCTCTATAGGTCGTCCTAAGTCGTCTGTTTCGGCCCTGCTGTAGCCCTCGAAATCCTCTGGATGAAAAGTGACGTCACATGACCATTTACCCCAGGACAAACACATGTACACCAGAAGTATAGGGATGCATTTTATAATCTGATTATATTTCCATTAAAAACAATATCGTTTCTTTACCACAATTTTTAGAATAAACTTTTGAAGGAATCTATATTATCATTAGAGAATAACAGCAAATTTTTAACGTCTATTTCAGACTAGGTGGAGTTATGAATTAAAAATCAGTTTTATTAATTTTTTTCTGAAAAAAAAATATCTCCTTTCGCTCCGCTGGGATTCGAACCACAGAACTTCTGATTTCCTGTCAGGTGCTTTTCCTATTAAGCTACTAGAGAGATCGAGAGAAGGAACTTCTGTGGTTCAAATCCCAGCGGAGCGAAAGGAGGTATTTTTTGAGAAAAAAATGAATTAAACTGATTTTTAATTCATAACTCGATCTAGTCTGAAATAGACGTTAAAAAATTTCAGTTATTCTCTAGTTATAATACAGATTCCTTCAAAAATTTGATTTACCATCTAGCATAATAATGCGTATATTTTCTGAAATAAAGTTTCTTCTCTCGATCTCTCTAGTAGCTTAATGGGAAAAGCACCTGACCGGAAACCAGAAGTTCTGGGATCCTAATCCCAGCGGAGCGAAAGGAGACAATCTTTTTTTCATAAATAAATAAATTAAACAGAATAAAGTTTATTAATAAGAGATTAGATTGATCACTTTCGAAATTATTTTTTTCAGTTCACTAATTGTTGCAATTGGTTTTAATGGGTATCAACTAAAAATTGTTGTGAAAAAGCAATGCTGTTTCTCATGGAAATATAATCAGACTATAAAATTAGCCCTATACTTTTGGTTCCGCCTGTTTGTCCAGGAGTAAGAGGTTATCTTCTCGTGTGACGTTACTTCTTAGCTTGACAGATTTCGAGCTCTGTACCTAGAAAACTATTCTCGATTATTATTTTCTAGGACGCATAAGGGCAATCGAAACAACAGTTGTTTTCATTATAAATTATATTATTATAAACCAACAAATTTGAAGTGTACAACTACACAAAGTACAATATGATTGAACAGTATACTTTAATCCTCGCAAATGAAATTTTATTGAATAAATGCTTATCATAAAATTGGCGTTGTAAACAAAATTGCAAAATTCTATAAAAAATGAATCAGATTTTGTTTGAAGCACACTTGTTTATGTGTTTCTTGAACGCTGGCTTCTCAAAGGTGCCATTATTTATGAAATAAAAAATGAATTAGGTTCGAATTTTGAGATAATTTTAAAGGACTTTTTTATTATCCCCATACAAAAAATCTTCAGAACCTGCATCATTGAACATTACTGTGATTCACAATGATTAACAATCTCAAACCCAATTTATATATATATTAGGGTGGTTCACAAAAAAACTTGTTTTTATTTTTCGGCGGCCCTATCGCGACAGTTTGTTTCTCTGGGTGAGATAATACACTCCTAATTTTTTCAGATTTTTAAAAAAAATTTTAGAGGGTACGAGCATAAAATTTATGTAAAAATTAAGATTGTCGTAGTTTTTGATTTTTTTTAAATATACATATTTGTTTTAGAGAAATACATTATCGATAAAAATTGTAGCTAATACAAAGGACAAAACATTCACTTTGTGTCCGATTGAAAAAAAAAATTACTTGGCGCCAGTAAAAGGCATAAAAAGTACGACTTCTTGGAAAGAGATAAATATAAGGGCATCATTGCACCCATAAAAATTTTTCGTAAGGATCGCCAAAATTCTGAGATTTCCCCACACAATAGGGGAAAAATATACAATAGATACAAGACAACAAATTAAAAACCGGGGTACCAGAAAAATAAAAAAGTATAGAAAAATTATTTAACAAGGCTTTTAATGGGTTCTCCATCAATGCAATTTCATAAAATAGTAAAATACACCAATAGGAGGAAGAGAGGATAACAGGTTACTCATTTTATATGAAATCATATTTTTAATATATTTTTATATTCACAACAAATACACTGTACATCATTTATCTATATTTTTTTTTATTTGCAACAAAAATACATATATAAACTGTGCAATGTTAGTCACTCTTGGTTTAAACGAAGAATGCACTTGTCAAATGTTTTATTTATGCTGTCAGAGTAAAAGTCATTGATTGATTTTACAATTCCCAATATTATATAATACAGTCTAGGATAATGAAAGAACTTGGCGTAAAGTGATTTACGCATTTGTGATGTTGCGAAGCACAAATGTATTAGCGATTTTTTTTTCATTGTATAAGAAAAAAAATGTATCCTTACAAAAAAATGTTTACATTGTTCAACTGTATATTTGTTGCGAATATAATAATATATAGATAAATGATGTGATGTATATTTGCTGTGAATATAAGAAAATATAAAAAATATGGTATAATTAATATCGCTCGCCCAAACCGCACGAATGTATTTGGGCAACTTTATTTTTCATAATTATACTCATTGTAACCCTGTGTGGAAAAGAGCTCAGAATCTTGGCAATCTTTAAAGAAAATGTTTAGGGGTAAAATTATGCCTTTGTATTTATCTCTTTATAAGAAATCGTACTTTTTATGCCTTTTACTGACGCCAATTAATTTTTTTTCTTCAATCGGACAAAAAGTGAAAGTTTCGTCCTTTGTATTAGCTACAATTTTTATCCATAATATATTTCTCTGAGACAAATATATTTATTTAATAAAATAAAAAATTGCGAAAATCTCAATTTTGATGTAAATTTGATGCTCGCAACCTATAAAAATTTTTGTTTAAATTTAAAAAAATTAGGAGTGTAGTTTCTCACCCAGAGAAACAAGCTGTCGCGATACGGCCGCCGAAAAATAAAAACAAGTTTTTTGTGAACCACCCTAATATATACATATATATTGGGTTTGAGATTGTTAATCATTGTGAATCACAAAATCTAAGGAAATCTAACAAAAGTGTGAAATTACTCAAATCTGCAGCTAAAAATAATTTTTTTTGTACATTTTCCGAAAAATACTACAAACTTCTATTTTCATGTTATGATTCGAATAATCAAAATTGGGCTAATAACCCAGTAAAAAAAGTTGAATAGATATAACGCAAAAACGAATTCAGCTTAGGTTTGGTGTATTCGATTTGCTACCATTATCGAATTGGACTTTTAGATTCAATTCTGCAATGCATTAGGCTCTATTCGGCCGAGTTTATTTTATGAAATGAAGGGAAATTATAAGTTTTTCAGGGTTACAATGAGTATAATTATGAAAAATAAAGTTGCCCAAATACATTCGTGCAGTTTGGGCGAGCGATATTAATTATTTAACTGAACGGAGTGATATTAACCAAACTTTGACTCCAATTAGGCAATACACATAAATTGACAGACTCAATTCTGCAAGGTGCAGGGCGATGAACGCGGTGGGTTACCAACTGTCGGCAATGAAGTTACAAGTTACCCACCGCGTGCATCGCCTTGCAACTTGCAGAATTGAATCTATCAAATCATGTGTATTGCCGAATTGGAGTCAAAGTTTGATTAATATCACTCCGTTCAGTTAAATAATTAATATCGCTAGCCCAAACCGCACGAATGAATTTGGGCAACTTTATTTTTCATAATTAT
>CAKNWT010224621.1:938-13777 GCA_932066315.1 Andricus coriarius
GGTAATGTTCAAGCAGATTTTTTTTTTTATTTTTGCAATAATTTTTTTTGTCTGTAACAAGTTTAAAAATATTGTTTTTACTGTTTTTCATTCGAATTTCATCTTGTTATATGGAGAGGTCTTTTTATAAAATTCAAAATTTATATTCTAATTTTTTATTTCAAAATTTTCTGTAAAATGACAGAAAATGTATGTAAAATATTATAACTTGTGAAACAAAATTTCATTTGTGTGGTAAAATACCTCTCCTAAAAATAATTTTAGCTCCGAAAATTTGTTGCAAAAATTATGCTTAGTTTCTTATTGAAAATTCCAGTCCCTGACTGGTATAAAAGTAATTTTTGCTAGAAAAATTTTGCTGCACAGAAAAGTAGTGATATAAAAACTTGGTAACTTTGGATGTATGATGAGAAAATTTTAATTTTATTAAAAAGTTTGAACCCATAGGTACTTTAAAATATTGTTTTAATACATTTTTTCTCGATGAGCTTGCGCTTTGTTGATATAAGAAAAGTCGATTGGAAATAATTTTTAGTTGAAAATTTTGTCACCCTAGTGGAATATTAATGTTATAAAAACTTGATTCAATTTTAGGATCGATGGGAAAACCCTTTTTTTTAATGCAGAAGTTTTCTCTTGACAATAATTTATTCTTGAAATAATTTTTCAGTTTCTGGGTATTCAATTTTGGAAGATTGTTTATATTATTTTTCATTCGGAAATTTTTTATGGATAATATGGGTCAAAGCAGATACATTTTGAATTTTGATAGAGAAAAGCTAAGTTAAAATAGTAAAACTTGCTTCCCATGTAGAAAATAATGTTAGTGAACCTTTTTAGTCAATTATGAAGGACGTACAAATTGTTACTTAATTCATTTTGTTAATGTGTTTGTTCAAAATATTATGGTTTAATATCATTTTTCAAAGTATCCTTTCGTAAAGTATTAAAGCAATTGTAAAGTACTCGTTTAAACTTTTAAAATAATGTTTAATATCAGTCATATCTGTGTACATTTTTCAAATAGTAACGGTATATACATTTCTATCAAAAAACAATTACCGAAACGATTGGTTGATTTATACTTTTATTTGGTGATTTTGGAAGTGACAAATATATTTATCTCATATGTTACAGCAGAAGTAAAATAATTGTTACCAAAATAATGACATTTTTGCGAATATTAATAACGTTTTTTTTAACGACACCGCTTGGTATTGTAACACATACATGAGTAAAGAAGCATTAATAAAAAACAGTGTAAATGAAAATAAAAACTGTGATTTTTAATTCTCTGACCTGTTCCCCAGCATGGCGTCAGTCGGAATTTATGATGTCATTCTTTCATGTTGTAACTCGCTTTTCTTGACCTCGACGGAAAAGCCTGAAGTTAGGGTATTTCGATTTTCCACCGTTGGGGGGCGACACGCCTCAGGCCCATTTCTTGTTCTTCTATCAGGGGCCGCTTCACCCTGTGACGTGTACATGTACACTGCACGCGATATGGTGCTAGACCGTAAACCGTGTCGCATCCCCGCACTGTCAATTTCACCTATTTCTCATCTGTCAAAGTTATTTGTTCATTTATGTTAAATCGTTTATTCCTTCTTTATTTCAAATACTATCGAAAACCCAAACGCAATAATAATTTAAAGTAGAATTATTATGCTTAAATCACTTAAATATATCAGAATTAACAACATTTTGGAAATTTATTTTCATACACTATTAGTATGAAATAATTTTCAGTTGCGATTCTTAGAAATAATTTAATTTTTATAATGAAAATTTCTTACATTTAAAAAATTTAATTATACATAAGGCGTTCTATTTATTATCTGAACACTGTAAATGATGTATCAACGCTGATATTTCTGGCATGAACAGTGATGATTACTGTGTATTTCTAGGTTATGTTAACCCTTAATATGATTATGCTAATGACCCTCGACTCCAAATTTCCCACAGTACTAGTCCCAGCGAAACCCCCCACTCCATATTTCCCATAGTACGAACAATGGCGGACCCCCACTCCAAGTTTCCCATAGTGTAATCCATGGCTGACCCCCACTCCAAATTTCCCATAGTGTCATCCATGGTTGACCCCCACTCCAAATTTCCCATAGTACCAGCAATGGCGGACCCCCCACTCCAAATTTCCCATCGTGTGCGCTATCTACTCACGTACTGTCATAATTAAAAATTATTCTTATTGATAAATGGAAGCCAGTAGTATTCTGGGGACAGGATATTGTTGATTTCTTCTACATAATTATGTATAGTATGTTTTTCCCCAATTTTCGCTAATTTTCAATCTTCATTACTTTTTTTAATTTTAATTTTTTAATTTTTCAAGTAAAACTATTTCTTTTTTGTTTCAGGTATGTATGGATTTCTAGTATTTCTTGAAGTCTCTTGGCATTCGTTCAAGTCACAAGTGAGTACGTCTGCAACAATTTTCAACATCTCCGCTTTTATTTTTATTTTAGAGAATAGCTTTCTTGTGCCTGACACGATTCAATCCCCTCCCCTCCCCCGCCACTCCCTCTCTTTCTCTCGACCTCTCTATATGTATATCTATATGTAGAAGGCAAATACGTGACATTGGCTGGAGTTCCTAATTAAAGTAAAACATTTTGTTAAATTTTTCCTTTCCTTTTGAAATTGTGCTCACCTCATTTCGTCTTTTTAAAAGTTTATAATATATTAATATAAAATCCAATCCAGTTTATTGGAGATCCTTTTAACTGCATTATAAGAACATTATAAGATAAATTCGTGATAACTCAGCTTATTAAGCAACAACTGATTAATGTCTGGTTATCTGGAATTCTATAAAAGTATAGTCCTTATTACTTTATGGTAAATTAACGTATTTTTTTGCATATAAGCTGAAATTAAAAAAATATATTATTAACCGTTTTACAATATTAGTAAGCATTAGAACTGTTCTTAAATATTTGTTGATTAAGAGAGCGCTGTGCTCGCGAATCGCGTCGGATAGTGGTAGTAAAAAATCGATTGTGAATTGGTTCAGAGGAAAGGTGCAAACGTGGAAATAAGTTAAATCGGTGGCTGGATAAGCGATTTAGCGTGGAGAGTGTTATTCTGCGTTGGGATAAAGATTTGATAGCAGTGGAAGTGAAAAACCGCAAGTAGAAAGTGAAGAGGTTATAGGTGACAGTTCAGTGACTAGTGCTGAAAAGAGCCACGAGAGGAAGCAGGTCATGGGGAACGTGCACATTAGTGCAGTGCAGCGGAAGTTCGAAGAAGCCAATCTGACAGCTGATAAACAAACTGAAGTTGGATCGCCGAAGATAGTGCAAATCGAAGACAAAAAAAGAGAGGGAGACCCAAAAATATTGATAAAGTAAAAATAGCGGATGCGAAAAGCGCGGCAAAAATGGAGATGCATGTTGTGAAATGTGGGGGAGAGATTTTTGGTAGAGGGATGAAAGATAAGGCCTTCAGAAGGAGCAGCAAAATAAACAGATCTCCAGTGAAAAGAGAAAACAACATTAGAATTCAGAAGAAAGAAGATGAGGAAAATAAGGATAAAACAAGAATAATGAAAACAACGAATACAAAATCGCGCGAAACGACGGAAGCGAAAACACGTCCGAAGAAGAAGAGACAGAAGAAAAAGCGGAAGAAGGACCTAAAGAGGAGATACAGAAGAAAAAATGAGAGCCAAGAAACCAGAAAGGAAGGAGGAAAAGATAAGACAAAACAGGAAACAGCGAACCAAGAACAAATGCATCAAATAAGGGAGGACGTCGAACTGAGAAACATAGGAGTGGATGAGAACTCAAGAAAGGAATTGGCTTGTGGGAAGGAAACAAACGGAGAGATCCTGGAACAAATAAAAGAAGTAAGGAAGATCATGGAAAGATCAAGTTCGAAGTTAGAGGAGGAAAACCAAAAACTCAAGATAGAAATTGGATTACTAAGACAAAGGATTAGGAATGACGCCAGAAAATGGGAAATGGAAAAAGCGGAGTTAGATAACTGCGTATCGGCATGGAAAGAAGAGGCGGAAGTGATAGAACGAGAAATAGCAATACTTAAAAGGGCTTTTGCTTCTGTGACAGCGAAAAACGATAAGAAAGGTCACAGGCAGCAAAATTGAATAACTCAAACGCAGCTACCGGACCAAGAAATGCGAAGACCTATGAAAATGGACAGGAACAGCCGAGGAAGGAAGAGAGGCAACAGGGAAAACCGGAAGAGCAAAGGCCCAACGAAAGGGAGCAGCTTGTCCAAAACCCAGAGATGCAGCACAACATCGATAGGGACCGAAATTCCCACTTAGAAAGCACAGCGGGAAATCAACGAGGCGAAGCATCCAGAAATTCGGGAGAAAGAAAAAGAAATCCTGCAAAAAAACCGGAAAAGCTGAAGGAACAGGATTATCGACGAGAAATGGCGAGGAGGAGATGGAGGAAAAACAACTTAATTATCAGGGGAGCAAACTTCCAAGGAGAGGAACCTGAAAAAGAAGTGAAGATATTCCTAGAAGATAAACTTGGAATTGAAAACAACGAAATCGAAGCAATCCCTCCGCAGAAAGCAAGAAGAGAAGAAACAAATGTGAGTTTGTAACGATGAGTTAAATAAACTGAGTATGTGTGGGAAAAAAACTGGTAAGGCCTTTACAACAAAGCTTATAGACTGACCATCAACCCCTCTAGCCTCTGTTTTTATGTTATCCAGGCTCTCAATCAGTGAAAGGGGAGTTATGTCTTGAAAGTAGAATCGAGAATCCTCCAAAGGAAAATTTAGGAGATCAGTGAGCCCTGACTCTGTTACATTATATGCAGAGTTACCACAAATAGAGAGAAAGTAGGCATTAATTTCATTTACTGAACAAATTAGTGGAAACTCCTCACACCTAGGTCTTACATATCCCAGAGCCCTTAATTCCTTCCATAGATTTCTAGAATCATTTACTTTGTTGTGATGGGATAAACGAGCATAAAGGTGCAAATTCATCCAAAGCTGCATCTAGGGCATTACTTATGAAGGTTTGTTTCTCATTTACAGAGAGATAACCCTCAAATACACTCCACTCCACAGACTGCAATTTATTCAGAAAGGCATTCTCATCCATATTACGAATATCGCGATATGTTTTTCTAACTTGAGAAGAAATACTCAATTTCCAAGCATATTCAATTGCGATGAGTTCATGTCCTGCTACGAATAGCACTATTGATTGATGAGTTGAGAATAATTTTCTCTCATCATCTATTACACATAGATCCAACCACGTATCAGTGATCGGGGTATGGTGCATTGCAGAATACGGCACTATAAATAGACCAAGCGACTCAAATAATGCCCTTACATATAAAGATCCAGGTTCCCGACTATTTAAGTCAAAGTTGAAATCACCCGTAAGTACAATATTTTCATATGCATGAAAAAATTATGTAGGTATTGACCATGAGGTCTTCTATAGAAAACGTAAAATAGCAGCGGTGACATAGCACGACAAGATATTTCCATTATGATAAATTCAGGTTCATTAAAAACACCCTTTGATGTCTCCAATAATTTGATGGTTAGACCATTTATGACATACACCGCAACACCTCCACCCCTCCTGCCATCTCTATCCCTTCGCACAAACGAATAACCTTCAAGGGCAACAATATTATCACTAATAGTTTCCGTTAGCCATGTTTCACTTATCGCTATGACATGATATATATTATGATATATTATGATTGTTGTGAGAGGCAGGATTGGAGTCAGGGTTATCACTCAAAGGAAAGCATCTACGCTGTTCGGGAGTTAGTCATTCGGTCAAGAGGTCTAGATCACTCTGACATAGAATCCTTATTACAAGATCCGTATCCTTGCGCCTAACAAGAATCACACCATTCACCTGCCACACATATTTGTACGCTAGTAACTTAGCTTTTTCTTTAGTAGAACGAAGTAAGTCATATGTGGCTGCAGGGAGGTATTGGTTTATGTAAACACGAGATTTTCCCAGATCCGAACATACTTCATTCGCATATAATGATTTTTTCTTTCTCATACTGGAAATCATTTCATTCCTAGGGCTTAGAGTTGAGAATCTAACCAGCAGTAAACGTGGCTTACTGGTTGAATGAACAACAACTGATTTTGTTGGAGAAGCTTGAGAAGTAGAGGTTGAACTTGACTGTACCGCAGCTCCTAAGGTTGATAAGTGAGCTTGTGTCGATTATACTGAAAATGTAGAAGACATCCTGTGAACATTTTTTATCTCAGCAGGAGTTAGCTTCACATTAATAGCCTTTGATACTGAACAGACCAGATCCACAAGATCTTTCTCTTCTCTCTCAGGTAGTCCAGCAATGATAAAACCATCCTCACATTGCTGATTTTCCGTCCTTAGAACATGCTGATCTATTCTTCTCTGTCTATCCTGAATTGATTTGATCTTATCTCGTAAAGCTTCATTTTCGGTTGTGAGTACCGAAACTTGTGAGCTCAGCTCAACATGTTGAGTGGAAATAGCTTGAAGCTTGGCGTTGTTCTCTTCCAGTTTGAGCTGCATCTCAGGGAGACAATTCACTTTTTCCCTAATTTCATTTAAATCCGAACATATACCATCATTGTCCTTTTTCAGCGATAATACACTGGATTTACAGTCCTTAATTGCAGACAAGAGCTGTCCAAACTAACTGCTTGAAAAGTTACTACTCTCCGACAAAACACTGTTATTATCGTCCGAATCCATTTCAGGACCTGAGTCAAGAGTACTCGTCATATTTTTGCTACCTTTTGTTTTTGAAGTACTAGATGCAGTTTCGTCTCTATCGGATTTTCGTGACTTGGATAACTGTTTATCCTTGAGATTCATTCTCTCAAAAGGCCCAGTACACTTGACTAGTTCCTTGTTAGCCTTATAAATATTACGATTTAAGCACTTCGAATTAGGATGAAAATATTTTAAACACTTGGTACAATACGTGGCATCTGTGATAATCAATTTCTTGCAGGTGCCACAAGGTCTTGACATAATGGTTTTCGTAAAGATTTTAGAGAAAGTAAATTTCTTAGTATAATCAAGAATGCCAGATCAATATCCATATCATTTAAGTTTCATACATTACATTTAAAAGTGCACAACAACGTAACTAAAGTCGTCGTCAAACGTACGCGACCCTCACTTTGAACACTTGCAACTCGTTCAAAAAAAAATCGAAGAAAATTTTTGCCAGGTAAACGTGAAAGCTTAAGGTCTCCCGAATTGAAAGATATGTATATTGTTGTTCTAAAACATCTTTTACGGTGACGCTGATGTAAAACGTGCCAAAAAACAAGCTCAAAACTCGGTTTGGGAACAAAACTTGGTTTGGGAAGCCTCGAAAGTCGAAGCTTAAAAAAATTGCCCCAAAAACCTTGTTTTTCGGCACGTTTTACATCAGGGCCACCGTAAAAGATTTTTTAGAACAACAATATACATATCTTTCAATTCGGGAGACCTTAACCTTAACTCTTTTTTTAAGGAATAATATCCAAAAAAAATATTCTCTGCTAAATAAAATTTTTCTGTATATGCACTATTTGGAGGTTAGGATCGGTTGTCAAGTCTCTGTCATTCCGATAATGTCGGTATCTGTTGTACCGAGTGGCATAGAGGGCGTCCTAACGAGCATAAATTAAATTATTTATGAAATCTATTTTTTGGATTGCCTACAAACAAGCTTAGTTCCGAGACATTAGTTACTATGTTTTATTACTTGTCCTAAATTTTCGACCAAAAATATTGTGTAGTTTGGAAGTAAAGCTGCGGGGAGAATTGTAACACACATAACCTCAAAATACACACATATTAATCAAATTTAGCAAAATGAATTTTTTAAAATTATTCTACAACAGAAGAGTTAGGGGGACGTCCGTTAGCATGTTCGCTAACATTCCCCAAATTTTTAAGGCAAAATCTTTATTATTGTAGGAAGAAAGCCGGGGGAACCTAACACTGCTAAAATCGATAATTGTTTATGTATCACATGCCCTTAAGCTTTCACGTTTACCTGGCCAAAATTTTCTGCGATTTTTTTTGAACGAGTTGCAAGTGTTCAAAGTGAGGGTCGCGTACTTTTGACGCCGACTTTAGGTATACTTAAGCATAACCAGATATGACTAGATTTTACTGAAAGTTCCTAGGCATAATCAAATATAACCAGATGTAACTATATCATGGCAAGCCAAATCAGTAATGCATGTAGAAGTCCCTAGATATAAATTTCACTAGAAGTGGCTAGACTTATACGCACATCCTTACATACTAAGTCGTAACTAGATTTTTAAGTATAGTAGCTAGAATGAAACAGTTCTCTATGAATACACATCTAAGAAAGCGTTTCGAAAATAGAAAGAAAGTCACTAGAAACTAGACATAGAAATAGACACCAGTAATCACTAGTAATCACTACCACGATGGCGACGGAGGAAACTATATCCCATTGGCTTAAAACTCACCAAGATGGCGTATACTAAGATGGCGACAATGATTTCACTACTGGAGAGCAGCCTCATACCTGAAGAATCCTTGCGACTGAGAACATGACGACAGAGACAAGATGGCTGTTACCTCTAATGTTCAAGATGACAACCGCAGCTTCAGGAATGTAATAGCTTTAATTCCAAAATGGCGACATCTCCTTATTCCAAGATGGCGACAACGGCCATCTTGTGTAAGCAGTACGAAGCAAACCTCACATCATCTGAGTCCATGTTGTATTCCCAACCTCAAAAGTGACAGCTATTGGTTTTTCAAAAGGCTTTTTATGGAGAAGTTTAATGCTTCTAGATAAATAAATTATCTGAAAGCATTTTCAGGTGCATGCTTAAATAAATCTGCAACAAAGGAACGGCCGCGAGGGCCATGCTAGAAAAGTTAGATCGCATAGGAGTGACTGAAAGAATGTTAGGAATGATCAAGGAAATATATAGGGATACTCAAAACGCAGTCATTACTGGACAGGGAATCTCGGAGAGCTCCTAGACAAAAACGGGAGTAAGGCAAGGATGCCCACTGAGCCCAATACTCTTTAACATCTTTCTGGAGAACCTGGGCGAGGCACTGTCCAAGAGAAAGGAAGGAGGAACGGTGATTGGGAAAACGAAAATCTTCGCAATTAAATTCCCCTATGGTATGATACTGTTGGCAGAGGAGGCGGAAGGTCTGAGGCAAATGCTAAAATAATTGTAAAAATACGTGAAGAACAAACTGGAAGTCATGACCTCAAAAACAAAAATAATGGTCTTCAGAAAAAGAGGGAAGCTCAAAAAAGAAGAATCTTGGACCTTCAGTGGAAAAGAACTCGAAATGGTCGGGACTTTCAAGTACCTGGGTTTCTGGTTCTCTACGACAGGCACGTACAGTAGGCACGTGAGAAATATGACAGGAAAAGCTCAAAAAGCTTTAAACGCTGGGTTCTGAGTGATGAGGAGGAGTAGAATAAAAAGGTTGAGGAGAAGATCATACCTGTTTGAAACTTTGGTTAAATCGGGATTCATGTACGGCGTGGAAGTATGGGGCTGGCATAAAACGGACGAATGGGAGAAACTTCAAGAAAGGTATATGAAGATGATAATGGGACGGGACAGAACGACACCTGCTTACATATGGAGGTTGGAATCGGGGAGGACCAAAGTAGAAGTAGAAGCAAGAAAGAGGGCAGGAAGCTATTTGCTGGAGATAATTGATATGGGAGAAGAAAGGTGACCGAGGGCATGTCTACCAGAAGAAATAAGTTGAATAGAAAATAACAATCCCTCGGATTGGGGAAAAGAGATGAAGATGGCACTCGAAGAGATAGAGCTGGAAATTGGGCAATGGCTGAGAAAGCTAAAAGAAGATGATGGAGAACTTCAAGAGCAACTTCTAAAGGGTGGAAACGGCGAAAGGAGCAAATTATGCTGGAAGACTGGAATAAGGCTACGAAATCTAGATACTGTAATCGATACCACCACTGGAAACAAGGACCTGGATCAGAGAAATGCTGGGAGTAGAAGGAGGTTACCGAAAAAGACAGAGAGCAATGGGCTAGGATGCGATGTGGGAATGTCGAGAAAACAAGAAATAAAGGCTACAAAAACATTAAGTGTAGGCTTTGCGATGAGAAAGATGAAACTCTGGAGCACATAATATCCTGCGAAAAACTCGACGAATTCTTGGAAGACAGCGTGAGGGAATGGATAAAAATATGGATGGATGGAGATAATGGAGAAGAAAAGCTGAAAGAGGCATTCAAAGGAAATGTTTCTAAGAAAATATGTGACCTCAGTAGAGCGTTTGAAAAGGAGGCCAGAAGGATTGCAGCGGGAGGAACAACAGTGAGAGAGGAGAAGTAGGAAGAAGTGGAATAAAGTGAATATGAGACAATTAAAAATTGTACAAAAGAAGTCGATGGACTAGAATGTTAGAATAAGAGAACTATGAATGTTTGAATTTAGAATTAAGGCACGTTAGGAATTGAGATGTATTGAGTACTCTAAGACCAGAAAGCATGAGTCGGAATAAATACTACTACTATTTTTTTATTTAGGGTATACGTTTTAATAAGCATTGTTTAAAATATGTGATAATCTAAATTTTAAAATATTGTACAAAACTAACGCCATTGAATGCGCTGGAATGCGAATCACTGTACACTGCCGAGTCAGTCTTTGACCTCTTTGCATTTTCACTAGTTAATAATAATTGTATACGAATTTATCAGAAAATTATACTCTGTAACCAGTCCGTAACATTGAAATGGAATTTTTCAAATAAAATTACTCTGAAACTCTGGAAAAGACTTTGCGAAGCCTTCGAAATTTTCTGAAATGTTTTGATGTATTTTGGAAACTTTTTGAAATTTTCGAGAAATCTTTTAAATCTTGTGAAATATTTCTCTGAACTATTTGCGAACTCTTTGAAATCTTCCGAAACCTTTTAAAATCTTTCTGAGATATTCACGAAATCTTTTGAAATGTTTTTCATGGGTCGAACAAGAATCAGTTCGCTGAGTCCACACAAAAAGTAAAGTCTGGCATCAGTCTCCTTTTTCGTAATTTCGCAGACCGCCAACAAAATCTGTTAAAATGAGAAAAGGGGACTGAGATAAACGGAAAAACTATGAAAAAGATATGTCAGAGTGTGTAACTCGACATTCCATGCTAACATTTTCTTCTGTTGGCCAGATGCTTTTCTGCCTTTCTTTCTTTCGTTTCGCACCAGATATACCTGCAGTTTGCATGTCTGGCTTTTGGCATTTGGCTTGCTTTACCAAATTGTCATCTAGTCTTACAAAGAACATCAAACTTTTATTTTAGTACTATTATTCACCAAGAACATGATTTGGTTGAATCAATTCCAGAATATGGTTCTTATATGGACAACAAAATATATGTTTGACCCTACAAAATTTGGTTGATTATGCCAGATCTTTTGGTTGATACAAGCAAATATTTTGGTTGAGCCAACTAAAACGTTTCGTGAATCCAAGTAAATATTTTGCTTCGCCGAAGAGAATATTTACCTCCATAAGAAAAAATAAGGTCACATCAACGTATGTCGTAGCTAAATTCTCCCAAATACTCGAAAAATGCATTTTTGTGGTGTCTCCACGTACGCAGCGCCAAGTTTACAGACGTGTATTTAATACATACTGAATTATTTTTGAACTTTTAATTCATAGTTTGAAAGTTTGACTCAAAAACTATCAAATTCATAAGAAATATTTAAATTTATCTGATATATTAGTAGAGAAAATTTAATTATACACTTGTCTCCCTAAATGTTCTCGATGGTTACGGTAAACGAATCTCCCATACCTTTCATCAACTTTTAATCATTTTTTAGGTCTTATCTTCTCGCAATATCTAGAACAAAAGCCACACTACTCATTCGTCAAAACTTCATAGCAAAAAATTAAGAACTTTCTTTGCAAAGTGAAAAAATGTATCCGAAAATGTGGCGTATTTTTATTAGTATCGGATACCGTACCTGATAAGAACTTTCATATTTCATAATAAAAATCAATAAAAAGATGACAATTCCGTGTAGCTCATGAAAAAGGAGTTTTTGTCAGAAGGATTTATTGATAACTTTTGGTTTCAAATCGTAAAACGTAATTTTGTATGATTTTCGGATACCAAAACCTGCTTTTCGCTGTCAGGGACGAAACGGAGCTTACCGAAGAACTTTTATAAATAATTTTATTATGAATTAACGTAAATGGATAATTAAAATTTGTATACCTACAAGTACTGCACATGAAAAATAAAGCTTTTAGAGTGTTAATAATTACAAGAGAAATAAAAATTTTATAATTCATAATTTTGTTCGCTTGACGGCCCTGACTTTCTTCAGAGTTTATGTCCACACCGGCTTTCGGTCAACTTGCTGTCAAACGTAGTTTCGTGTTGTTTGTATCATTTGTTGTTGCATTGATGGATTCCGAGCAGGGCCGGCTTAATCAATAGGCTATTGTAGGCTATAGCCTAGGGGCGCCATTAAGTCGAGGCGGGCGGTTTTCGGAAAATTTAAGTTTGGTTAAAGAAGTGCAATATGAATCAGGGGAATACCAGCTTTGGAATTCTACGAAATATGGTTTCTTCTTCATTTGAAAAATCTAAACCTTCTTTGCTTTCAAACTTTCGAGGGTTTGAGGATTTAAGAGGATCAAAGTAATTTAAAAATCTATAATTTTATGGACTCATAAAGAGATTAGAAGAAGGTGTTTTTAGATTGGGGCACAGGATGAGTCGAATTTATGACAGGCTCTGTAGTCCGAAATAGATCCAGGTGTACCTATGGAAGAGCGATGCCACAGCATATTTACCTGAAA